>BDUI01004174.1:25353-46279 GCA_002335545.1 Apodemus speciosus
AAGTCCTTGATTGAAGAAGTAGAGTCATGTGTTTTGGATGTGGCTCAGAGATTTGTTAGGCCTAGAAGATCTGGATTTGATATACAGTGATAATGTGACTGATGTATTTAGCTTAATCTTGGGTAGTTCCAAAAAAATCATCTTTTCAATTCCCACTGTGTTTCAATTAAATGCCTTAGAGAATTTTTGTATGAATGCCTCTGGATTCTTTTAAGATGTTACACACTATTAATGGATTATTTTCATTAATAATCATTAACATTTTTTAGCAGTTACTTGGTGTCACAGATGTTCAAGGAGGTGCTCCTATTTCTTCTTTACTAGAAAACTAGCAACAAGGAAAGCATAATTTGGGCTGTAGGATTTGACTTCCCAGTGAATGACTGGAAATTTTCTCACTCTGATTTTAAGACAGAAAAACAAAAGGATTTTCTGTTGTTCATTGATCATGAATCAACTCCCTCTATTCTTGTTACTTTTAACTGAAATTTAAAATTTTTTCTAATTTTCCCTCCTACAGAAAAATTATAGTTCAGTCTGAATTTACATTCATATCACTCAAACACTCAAAAAAAGGAAAATAGTTTGAGTTGTACCATAAAACTAAGTAAAGATACTTTTTTTTCATGGGTATACAGAAAAAATAGATTAGATAGATAGATAGATAGATAGATAGATAGATAGATAGATAGATAGATAGATAATTAAACCTTAGAGCAAGCTACAAATGATTTTACTATTGGCAGAAATAGTCATCAGAATATCCAAAGCTCATTCCATACACTCTCATTCCCAGGGATGGTATGAAAAGTCTCAGATGATATATGTTCATGTGGCGAGTTACATTATAGGAATAGTATCATGGACTATGGAAAAAAGCCTTTATAATTGGGTATAAAGTATAACTAATATTCACACATGAAGAGACATTTTACAATATACTAGACAGTGAATGGCAAATCCAACAAACAAATGAGATCAAAGCAATAGTAACAAAATATACCTGTTGACTCCAAATGGAAATACTCTCTCTACCCCTAAGGATATTAACTATGATAACATCCTTTAACTAGTTGTCCAGAGGTGAAGCAATCAGAAGTTGAGCTCATACTTGTGGAAATGTAAACAAATCATGGTGAACTACTTTTTAACAGTTCTAGCCAAAGTATATTGCTTTCTCTCTGTCTTTCTCTGTCTGTGTCTCTGTCTCTTTCTTTCTGTATCTCTCTGTCTCCCTGTCTCTGTTTCCTCTCTTGCTCTTTCTCTCTCTCTCATAGAAGAAATCCTAAAGTGTTTTGAAGTGCCTTATAGTTTTTTCATTTTAGTATTGCTTTTCTTTGTATATCTACATGGGTGTGAATGCATGTTCMCGTATATGGAGACCTATGAGTGTGTGGGCATTTAAATGAATGCACATGGGGAAGCAAGAGGCTGAGGTCCTGTATGTAGGTTAATATATTAGAGAATATTCTTTTTCAGATGAAAATATAAGCCTTGGGTGATCTCTATTTCTTCTAGACTGGTTGACTAATCTCTATTTGTTTCTATTGGTTTGCTTGATCTCTGCTCCTTTCTAGCTTCAAGGCATTTCTGAGGGTCTTACAGAGCTGAACAATGGTCTTCATGTCTTTGTGATAGTGCTTCATTATGTCATTGCCCCACTCACTAGTTTTAAGACAACTCTCTGACAATAATTTAATGGTCTAACAAGATGTTTATTTAGGGTGAACATCAGAATGTTTTTAATAGTTGATAGAAAAAGAATTTACTGTCTGTATTATTATAAATAGGGTATGAAAGCAAACCATTCTGCTCATACTAATAAAATGGGTACAATGGACAACTCTAGACACTAAATGAGATAAGACTGATGTTTGGCCACATCAAAAATCCAGAGCTCCCAGGGACTAAGCCACAAACCAAGAACACATGACTCCAACTGCATATGTAGTAGAGGACAGCCTTGTCAGGCATCAATTAGAGGATAGGTCCTTGATCCTATGAAGGTTCGATAGATGCTCCAGTGTAAGGGAGTCAAGAGTAGAGAGATGGGAGTGAGTGGGAGGGTGAAGGAACAGCCTCATAGAATCAGAGGGAGGGGTATGGGATAGGGGGTTTCTGGAAGGGGGAAACTAAGGGAATAATCCTTGAAATGTAATAAATTAAAATAAAGAAATAGAAAGTCACAGAGATAGACATTAGGTGTACCTAACACACATTAGGTTGAGTAATTGTGCCAGCATGAAAAAGTTTGGAGAATATTTGGTAAAACAATTTAAGCTATATTTATAAATGAAAAGAAATTTGGTCAGTTCAGATGATGGAGGATGTACAAAGGGAAAAAGTATCACTTCACTGAACAAAACAAGCTTCTTCACAGACAATTTTAGACTAAGGGATTTCAGAGACTAAAGATTTAAGATGCTTATAAAAGAATGGATTGTAATAGTTGAAATAGCAAGGATGAATAAGGATATCAATTGGATTCTACTCAATGTGAGAAAAATCTAGCAGTATTTCAAAGGCAATGATGGTGAAAACTACATGTGCAAGAAGAAAGAATTCTGAGAAATTTCAGTCCAGGAATATTTAACTCATGTGGAAATGAAGGTCTCTGGGATAGCCAGCTATTTCATAGGACATAAAGATCTGCCATGGCGAGAAGAAACAGATCAGTCTTCATATTTTTGGCATGAAGATGTATGCTACATGAGATTAACAAATGCCTAATATTATATTATTCTTCATCATGCTATAAAATATTCATGACCTCATGCCACAGAAGAAACAGTACCAAAAGAGAGAAAAAGAATTCCAGCACCAACAAGCTTAAGTAGTAATGCCATAGGCAAAAAGATCAAAGTAGACTGACTTTAATCTCTATTTAAAAATAACCTTCATTTATTTCAATAGGAAGAAAATACAGGTCCACCAAGCCCTATTTTTAACATATCTCCTTATAGCATAAATATGGTTATTAAGTAAATATTAGCATGTAATTATTCTTTACTCACTAGTTTTGTTCTCATATTGTTTTTTTGTTTGTTTGTTTGTTTTTTTGAGACAGGGTTTCTCTGTGTAGCCCTGGCTGTCCTGGAACTCACTCTGTAGACCAGGCTGGCCTCGAACCCAGAAATCTGCCTGCCTCTGCCTCCCGAGTGCTGGGATTACAGGCGTGCGCCACCACGCCCGGCTCTTGTTCTCATATTGTAAACATGAATCCATGCAATGTGGAGAGATATTGATTACATTCGGATTAATTATTTTCTCATGAATAAAGGTTAATGAACACTCTCAAAAAGGCTTTAAATAGAGTAGACATTTTCTTTTGGATGTTGCTGTCTGCAACTGCTTTGAAACAGAGAACAAAAGGGTCCCAATGTAGATAAAACACACCAATACTTGTTTTTTCTTATAATGTATTTCACATACCAAATAAAACCTTACAATGAAGTCCATTTTATTTTGCCCTCGCTTCTCTGAAGCCATCTGCTGTAGTTGCTTGAAACCTTGCTTCACGAGCAATTCACCTTATAACACCTTGGCTTGAGTCTGCCTTGTAGAATTATCCAGTTCTGTATGGACTGCAACAGAAGAGTCTTGCTTTACCCTTGCCCACTTATCTATCATCTACCTTTCTCTTAATATATATATATATATATATATATATACTTTTACTAACGTATTTCTTACTAATACACACACACAAGACTCTTACTAACAACTTACTTCTTGAGGAGTGTGGGAGATTGGGAACAGGCTAGAGCACATGCAGATGAAATACACTAGACCAATGTAGCACACCTGGTCAGGTCTGAAGCTGTGCCCTACCAGGATCCCCTATGGAATTATAATTTCCAACTTGGCATTTTAGCTACAGATCAGTTTATCACTTGCCTCCTCAGTGATTTCCATAAAGTTGCCCTTAAATCAGTAAATTATGAAAAGCTCTGAGGTCATCCAGGATAAACATGAAAACCCATCCCATTTTTTTAGAGAGCTTTACAAAAGCCCTTCTACAGTATAATAATCTAGACCCTGAAAAACCAGAGAGTAAACAGCTCCTGATTATTTCTTTTCCCAGAGACCCCCCAACATTAGAGCTAAACTTTAAGTACTTAGATAGAGGACTGCTAACTCCACAGGCAGAAATCATTGTGTGGGCCTAGGATGTACCATGAGAGAGATGTAAAATCTTGCGAGCAAAAACACTAAATGCTGGGCATGGCTGCTCCTGCAGCTTTAGTGACTGCCTGGGCTCACTTCTGTCCTAAGGCCAGAGGACCACCAGGTCCCTGCCTCAAATGTGGTCAGAAGTGTACTAGGCTGAAACATGCCCTAACTGTTGAAAGCCACGTGGGTCATGTCCAAAGTGCCATCAAGAGGACCACTGGGCTGCCGACAGCTCTCATGTCCCCCATGGTACAGGGATATCACTCTCAGACCACTCTCCTGCTGATCTCCTAGGCCTGGCCCTGGGTGACTGAAAAAGGGGCCCAAACTTCCTTCATGTGGCCCCTTGAGGGGCCACATCTGTTGCTAAACACTGTTTCCTCCATTTCTATCCAATTATAGGACTCTAACAAGTATGTAACTCTATTTTAGTAACTGTCCTCGCACCCCCCCCCCAGAGCCTCAGTGGACTTAAGGCTGTTATCTCTGACCTCTTAAGGAAAAAAAAATACCTCACTTCTTCACCTGTTAACACCCTATACTTTCAGTTAATAAACCCAATAGGAATTATCACCTGGTTCAAGATCTTCAGCTCCTCTAGTCTGCAGTGCTCCACCTCTACACTGTCATGGCTAACACTTAACACATCTTTCCATGATCCCCTCAGGGACTTCCCATTTCTCAGTCTTGGATCTCAAGGATACATTCTTCTCTATCTCAAATGAAACCCAGTCATAACACATTTTTGCATTTACTTAGAATGACCTTGACACCCCCTTCTCTACCAAACTCACTTGAATTATCCTACCTCAGGAGTTCTAGGACAGCCCACACTTATTTGACTCTTTATCTCACCCTGAATCCAAACTTATACAGTATGTAGATGGCATTCTCTTCCACAGTCCATCTCACAGATTACCTAAACTAACACCTCTGATCTTCTAAATCTCTTGTTCAGTTGTGCAATAGAGTCTCACCTCCTAAGGTCTAATCCTCTACCTTTCATAGGACCTATTTGGGGCTATCAAATAATTCACACATAGCCATTACCTTAGCTAGAAAACACTGAATTCAGTCTTTAGCAGTCCCCAATACTAAAGAGATTTTATCATTTCTAGGAATAGCTGATGTCTTACACTCCTGTATCACTTCCTTTTCCCTCCTACCCCAACTCATACATGAGGGTGCCTTACTCCTCCCACCCCAGTGAACTTTTTCTTTTTTTCTTTTTTTTTAAATTTTTTATTAGATATATTCTTTATTTACATTTCAAATGTTGTCCCTTTCCTGGTCCCCCCCTCCAAAAATCCCATAAACTATCTCCCCTCCTCAACTCTGTAATCAACCCACTCCTCTTCTCACTTCTCTTCTTACAAATCAACCCCAGCAGGACTTTATTCCCATAAGCTTCAGAGAACACTAAGACGGAGAACCTTATCCCCAGCTCCAGAAACATAAAACTTCACTGTGGCAGACATGCTCAACCCTCCTGGGTTGGATATGAGCTCTCTCTCTAGTCTTCCTATACTCAAAGGATAAACAGACTGAGAAAGAAATTGGGGAAATTACACGTTTCAAAATAGTCCCAAACAATATAAAATATCTTGGGGTGATTCTAACCAAACAAGTGAGAGATCTGTATGATAAGAACTTCAGGTCTCTGAAGAAAGAAATCAAAGAAGACCTCAGAAGATGGAAAGATCTTCCATGCTTGTGGATTGGTAGGATTAATAGAGTAAAAATGGACATCTTGCCAAAAGTAATATACAAATGCAATGCAATCCCCAGCAAATTACCAACTCAATTCTTCATAGAGTTAGAAAGAGCAATTTGCAAATTCATCTGGAATAACAAAAAACTCAGGATAGCGAAAACTATTTTCAACAGTAAAAGAACTTCTAGGGCAATCAGTATCCCAGACCTCAAGCAGTCCTACAGAGCAATAGTGTTCAAAACTGCATAGTATTGGTATAATGACAGGCAGGTAGATCAATGGAATAGAATTGAAGACTCAGAAATGAAACCACGCACCTATGGTCACTTGATCTATGACAAAGGAACTAAATCCATCCAGTGAAAAAAAAAGATAGCCTTTTCAACAAATGGTGCTGGCTCAACTGGCAGCTAGCATTTGGAAGAATGCAACTCTATCCCTTCTTGTTTCCTTGTACTAAGATCAAGTCCAAGGACCTCCACATAAAACCAGTTGCACTAAAACTAATAGAAATGAAACTGGGGAAGAGCTTTGAACACATACATGGGCACAGGTAAAAATTTCCTGAACAGAACACCAATAGTCTATGCCCTAAGATCAAGAATTGACAAATGGAACCTCATAAAATCACAAAGTTTCTGTAAGGCAAAGGATGTTGTCAATAGGACAAAAGGGCAACCAACAAATTGGGAAAAGATCTTTACCAACCCTACATCCCACAGAGGGCTCATACCCAATATATAAAAAGAACTCAAGAAGTTAGACTCCAGAGAACCAATTAACCCTATTTTAAAATGGAGTGCAGAGCTAAACAAAGAATTTTCACCTGAGGACTATCGAATGGCTGAGAAGCACCTAAAGAAATGTTCAACATCCTTAGTCATCAGGGAAATGCAAATCAGAACAATCCTGAGATTTTACCTCACACCTGTCAGAATCAAAAATTCAGGAAACAGCAGGTGCTGGAGAGGTTGTGGAAGAAAAGGAACACTCCTCCACTGCTGGTGGAAGTGAAAACTGGTACAACCACTCGGATACCAGTTTGGCGGTTCCTCTGAAAATGGTATAATACTACAGAGGACCCAGCTATACCACTCCTGGGCATATACCCAGAGGATTCTCCAACATGTAATAAGGACACATGCTCCACTATATTCATAGCAGCCCTATTTATAATAGCCAGAAGCTTGGAAGAACCCAGATCTTCTCTCTCTCTCTCTCTCTCTCTCTCTCTCTCTCTCTCTCTCTCTCTCTCTCTCTCTTATTTGTTTCTATCCAGGGTAAACCTTACATATGGAGAATCAAAGTTCAAGAAATGCTCATTTATATAACACACAGTCTCTCAGAGTAAGTTGGAACATTGCTATAAAACCATATAAAGCCAGTCAAACTTTCCATCACTCCGATATATTCTGTTCTGTCTGAATACAGTGAACTTTTGTTTGCTTCCTCTTTGATGAGACCGAAAGTTACTGTAAAGATTGGCCAGACAGATTTGGAGGCTGCCCATACTTGTCTTGAGAATTACACACACCAATGACACAGAAAAATTACCTCTACTATCTACAGTGCAAGACCCTCTTCCATATCCAAAGCCAATAGTATCCCCAGTGGGAAACAAGCATTGTTGGTAAACTCTACTGCCACTACAAACCTGGGCTCTCGATAAGCATGATTAATGTCTAGAGAAAATATGTCCCAATTTCCTAGCATCTGGAGATTGGGGAAATAGAAGAGGTAATTAAACTTTTCTTCAAGGTCATCGCCTTTTGATACCCAGTCTCTTAAATAATACAATCCTGTCATTTCATCTTCTGCTTCAAACTCTGACCTCAGCCTATCAGCTCCTTAATGTCAACCAACATGGCTTTTTCAGAGATTGCTGGCTGTGTGTATCTCCTGGGACCAGCTCACAACTGCCACCTACAGCTTCTCCAGTGATCCTGTCAAATAGCTTAATTTGACCTTTCACTAGCTGCCCTCACACAGATGTTGCCAAGATTCCCTACCTCTTCTACATCACCCTCTTTGGCATGGCAGACACTTTTAAGTCATCTGGGACATGTTCCATTGCATGGCTAAGTACCTTAGACTGGAACAGAGCCATAACTCCATCAACTCATCTCTGTACCAATGCCCTACAGTTTATAACATCATGATTATTTGGTAGAATGGTCTACCAATCCGGCTGTCCAAAAATTTGTGTAATGTTGATTTTCTTCCCCAAATTAGGGGTGATACATTGAGAAGATCCCCTACCAATAGACTCAATTGCCACCCAATATAGCAAAAGAACAGTTCAAATCTTGCTCCTCTTGGCTGTTGAAGGAATACCTGTGAGTGTTTGCACTGGGACAGAAGGACTAAACACATCCTTAACCTTGTATCATCAAATATCTTCTGAGTGTATCCAAGATCTCCAGCAGGTAACCCAGTCCATACTCACTTCCCAAGGACAGGTCGGTTCCCTGGCAGAAGTGGGTCTTTAAAACCTATGGGAATAGACTTTCTTACAGCTGAAAAAGCTGGCCTTTGCCTTTTCCTCTGAGAGGAATGCTGCTTTTACATCAACCAGTCAGGTATAGTGAAAAACAAAATCCAAGAACTCTAGACAGACTTTTGGAACAACTCAGTGAATCCAATTGCTGGGTCATTGAAAACCCTATATAAAAGTGAACACTCCTTCCTGACTGCTCTTCTCATTTTTCTAAGTTACTATTCAGACCCTGGTTTATCATTATCTTCTCTACACTTCTACAAGAACAAATCCAAAAAAATTCCAACCATATGACTAAGAAGTTACCTTTGCAGAATTACCAACCACTGACCAAGGAGAAGTATGAGGCTAAGTACTATTAAAAGAGGCCTGATGGTGATGCTCAACTGTATCCTGGACAGCAGGGAACAGTTTTCCTGCTGCCCCCAGACAGCAGGAAATACTTAAAGATAGCCAATCTCTTCCTCACCATGACTCCCCTTCTAGTTTGTCTTCTTTATAATAAACAAAACAGAGGAATGTTGGCAATCGGAGTCCTCCATAGCCAGCCGGAGGATCTGGTGATAGCAGGACATCTTCACTAGTTGCTGAGAGGTCATTCATTTCCCCTGTCACTTCCTCTTTCATGTCCTTCTCCTGAGCATGCACTACATCCCTACTAAAGGCCCTGTTCCTCCTCTCCTCCCCCTCCTTTTTTCTTTCCTATACCCAGAGGCAGCCTCTGTAACCCTCCCTCTTCCTTGTATAAACCCCCAATTTGAGACCTGTCAAATGGTGTGTGAATATAGATCCTGCCACGTATATCCAACCAGTACTACTAGGCAACTGTGGCTACCATACATATGTGAGCACCATTTATTGCAGTTTTACAGATATCTCCCCATAGTGGTCAAATTTTGTTACATAGGTGTTGTTAGGTAGGACTATTAAATGTTCCCTCCCCTTGTCTTACATAACATTTTCTGGAACTGTGGAAGCTAGTCTACAAGAAGGAATTTCCAGGTAAGACCCAGTTCAAAAAAAATCTGAGTCCTTGGTCCTCAGTATGCAATGTCTTCAGAAATTGGGATTTCAATCTCTGAGGGACAACCAAGGGAAAGAGCAATAGTCTATGTGTTTTAGGGATTCATATAGACCACACTGACCAAACATATGAAAGAACATGTCTTATGCCTGGTACTGAGGTTTTTACTAGTCTATGGAACATTGGCAGCCCTGGTGGCAGAAATATAAATTGTATAATAATTTATAATATTATAAATACATATTATAATATAAACATAATATTAAACAATATTATAAACATATATTATATAATATATTATATAACACAAATATATCATATGYGTCTAATAATATATATTTTAATATATAAAATAATTTGCAATATTATATATGATTTTAGGCAAATAAAAATGTTGTGATTCCTTTATGGCTTATTCAAAAGCCTTTCTTTTTTTTGTCCCTTCTCCTCCCTTCTTTCATATTGCTGTCCCTTCCCCCTCACCACTTGGAACTGCTCTACCAATTTTTCCCATCTGTTGTTTCATATGCATTGTGATATTCATCTCTTATCTCTCTCTGCCCTGACCATGATTCCCTTAAACTTTCCTGGCCTATACAGTTCCTCTGTGTTGTGTATTTACATCTGAAGAGATCGAACTGCAGATGAAAGAGAATATATGGTGTTTATAATTCTTATCACCATCCTATAAGGTAGGCAATATTAACCTATCATCTTCATTACTTAGAAGAGAAACTGCAGGTATAACCTCTTTGAWCTAAAAACTCTTAGATGGTATTATCAGTATTTAGCTCATTTTTTCTTTCTGACCCTGGAGCCAAGTCTTCATGAAGATGTGTTCAAAACCTTAAGGAATTCTTAAAACAAATTCTAAGATTCGCTAAACAAATCTAAAATGGATTAGAAAGTAATGAGACATTAAACTTAGTTAATTAAATTTGATAGAGCACATTCTTGATAAAAACTGAAGTGTTACAATCCACCATCTTGTTAAGTCATTTCTTTGGGAAGCTCAAATGTCTCACTGCATTCTCAGCTTGGGGATCATCCCATTGAATTCCAGGTGCTTCATTCAAATGGGATCTAACACTGTATTGCTTGATTCTGCATGAAACCTCACTGCTTTTGTAACCTTACTCACTGCTCATTATTATAATCCCAATGGCAGAATAATCTCAGCAATATAACTTTCTATCGTAAGAGCAGTTCATTAAGAAATATAGTGATACTGAAAGACTGAGAACATCACACAGAACTTTTTGGTTAACTATAGACTCTACATTTGATATAATATTAAATACAGAATGATCACTTAGTAATCAGTGCATGATTATCAGAAAAGCAGCCTTTGAATCAACAAAGAAACTCACTAAATAAAATGTTTAAAGACCAAATATTATAAGTAAGTATAATAAATTATAAATTTACATTATTTTTAGTAAAAAATTTCTACTGGCTTACTTGGAAATTAAAATTATTGCAGAGTAAATGAATCATCACCATGTTGGCTGCAAATATGTCCTTATTTTGTTACTTCTCTAACAAATATTAGCTGTAAGTTCCATTCAGGTCTTTTGGTGGGCACTAAATATAATCACAAAACCACAATATGATTTTACCTTACAGAATTTAGTATACAGAGGAAGAAATTAGAAAAATCATGAGAACAAATGCAAAATTTGAATGTGCTTTTGTGACAGCTTAAGAGGACATACTATGGAGTAACAAGAGAGTGAGAGGTTGTCAGAGACATGGGGTTTGGTGACATTGCAATTAAAGCCAAAGATGACTATATTCTTCAGTGTAACAGCAATATGAAGAAAGAGTATGGCATTAATCAGGGATGTGTATAATCTCATTGAAGGTAAATTTTCTGCCTCTCAGCCATGTAGAAAATGGAGACAGGCCTGAGTTCACTCTAGCACCCAAGTAGAGACAACAAGTGACTGTGTAGAAGTGATTATCCTTATGTAGGATTCCTGCATTGTAATTAAGGGAAATAAAATAAGAAATATTGCAAACATAGAATACTGCCTTACATCCTGAGAGGGTCATTGCAAGGTAGATACAGATTCTGTGTCAAGAAAGAATTGCTAAGGAKAACTCCAAGTTCATATATTGGTCAACTATAGTTGTTTACTAGGATATGACATCAGAATTAGGGAAAACCACTATAAATTCAGTAATTCTAGCTGAATTTGAATTGTTTTGAACATCATAATATTGAAATCCTGACATGCAACAGACCTAAGACATCAAAGGAAGATCTAGGGAAGGCTGCCTTATGAATTATTCTAGATTGCAAAAATGTGTTCCAGAAAAAAAAATAATAAATATGAATGAATATCCTATAGAATCAAATTAACTATTAATATATTACTATGGAAAATTATATTATAACTCTAGACCATCACCCTGAATGGTTAAAGTGTTTTAATTTCTATTACAGACAATAGAGAAAAATTGTTATGTTATAAAGGGTAGAGCTATCATTTAATAAAAGAAAGCTCATTTTAAAGCTAGGACCTCCACATAAACCAAACACACTGAAACTAATAGAAAAGAAACTATGGAAGAGCCTTGAGCACATGGGCACAGGGGAAAATTTCCTGAACAGAACACCAATAGCTTATGCTCTAAGATCAAGCATTGACAAATGGGACTGCATAAAATTACAAAGTTTCTGTAAGGCAAAGGACACGGTCAAAAGGACAAAATGGCAACCAACTAATTGGGAAAAGATCATCACCAACCCTACATCCAACAGAGGGCTAATATCTAATATATACAAAGAACTCAAGAAGTTAGACCCTAGAAAACCAAATAACCCTAATAAAAATGGGGTTCAGAGCAAAACAAAGAATTTTTACCTGAAGAATTTCAGATGGCTGAGAAGCACCTTAAGAAATATTCAACATCATTAGTCATTAGGGAAATGCAAGTCAAAACAACCCTGAGATTTCACCTCAAAACAGTCAGAATGGCTAAGATTAAAAACTCAGGAGACAGCAGGTGCTGGGGAGGATGTGGAGAAAGAAGAACACTCCTCCACTGCTGGTAGGATTGCAAGCTGGTACAACCACTCTGGAAATCAGTCTGGTGGTTCCTCAGAAAACTGGGCACAGCGCTTCTGGAGGACCTTGCTATACTACTCCTGGGCATATACCCAGAGGATTCCCCAGCATGCAATAAGGACACATGCTCCACTATGTTCATAGCAACCTTATTTATAATAGCCAGAAGCTGGAAAGAACCCAGATATCCCTCAGTGGAGGAATGGATACAGAAAATGTGGTATATTTACATTCAGCAATTAAAAACAATGAATTCATGAAATTCTTAAGCAAATGGTTGGAAATGGAAAATATCATACTAAGTGAGGTAAGTCATTCACAAAAGAACACACATGGAATGCAGTCACTGATAAGTGGATATTAGCCTAGAAGCTCAGAATACTCAAAACACATCCCACATATCAAATCATTACCAATAGGAAGGAAGGAGGGCCCTGGTCCTGGAAAAGCTTGATGCAACATTGCAGGGGATTGCCAGAACCGAGAAGTGGGAGGGCGTTGATTGGGGAACTGGCAGAGGAGAGAGGACTTATGGGACTTAGGAGGAGGAGGAGGAACCAGAAAAGGGAAAATCATTTGGAATGTAAACAAAGAATATAGAAAATAAAAAAATAAAAATAAAAACGTTAGAAATATGACAAAATATGAGATGAGCCAACTATGAAATAAAAAAAAAAGATCAGAAAGTACATACTTTAATAAATGTTTCTTGGAAGCAAATCAGGTGGCTCTAAAAACTGTTTCTACCACCATTTTACACTCTATTTAACTCTAACCAATAATGCTTACAATGACTACAAGGTAAAGAAATTTTTATTAAAAGCTTTATATCCAACCAAGCTTTCTGCCAATTGTTAAGTTATGAACAGCTGAGAATTGGTAACAGTGTCTAAAAAGCAATATTGAAGCAACTATCAGTGTATGATTCCATCCATGTGTAAAAAAATAAAATGGATGAATAGGGTATGTGGAAGGTGAGCATCAAAATAAGAATCTTGAAATAAAATAATTGATTACTGTGAAAACTTGAGCATAAAATGTTTATCTCCCAGGTGAGGAAATATTACAACCAATCAAACTAGTAAAACATGTTTCAAACCTGTTATAAAATTGATTTTTTTGAAAATATAACTTACTATATATGAGTGCAGAGTATATAAAAATTTCATGCTGACTATTGGCAATAAAAAGAATTTATAGAATTGTAAAATGCTACCTCCTAAAATAGCACCAAGCTCAAGTGATTTTGTGGAAAAGTCCTCAAAAGTTTTAATAAATAGAGATTTTTAATGTATTTAAGCAGGTCCAAACTATACAAAAACTAGAACATTTTTACCTTATATTGAAATCATCATAATACTAATTTCTACTCCTCATAAAGCAGCTTAAGAAGAAACTATTGATAGTTTTCATTTATAATTCTGGTTTTAAGTTATGAATAAATGAACTTCTAAGTAAAGTTCTTATTCAAAAGGCAAGGATGACTCTGGAGAAGGATCAGTAGCACTGGCTTCCCATTTCCCCATTCAATAAATCCCATGTCCCGTTTCTTTGATCACTTGTGAAGCAAGCCATATAGTCCCCAAACATCCATTAATTGTATATTATTTATATAATATGTAATTTTTGTACAAGCATTATATAATTTCTCTATATTTATGATTATTTAGGTTTAGTTATCCTATGTCCATTCTTTATTTTGTGACAAAGTATCTCCTTTAAAAAAATTGTGCCTTTTCCCACTAGCCAACTGCGGTAAATTTGGGATTTTTGGATGATTATGTGTGGTAGTGTACACTATGAGTTTTTCATCTGTGAGAGTCTTTCACAAACAAAATTATTTTAGAAGTTTTGAATCCAAAATTCTATAACTTTAGATGTAATTTCATCATTCTAAAAATTAACTCTCTAGTCAGTACGTACATAACTTTATTCTTCTTCTATGATAAAGTACTTCTGCTCACGAATTCCTCTTATATCCCACTTTCCAAAAAAAGAACTTATTTTTTAATTCTTGAGACACATACGTGGCTGAATCATTCCCAAAAATTCAACTGATGTCAACCCAAACTACCATACCCAGCAAAATTTTAAATCACAGTAGATTGAGATACTCCATGACTATCCAAACATAAACTATTTCACTATTATAAGCATACAGATGATAGTGGAAGGAAAATTCCAACACAAGGAAGGTAACTACAATCAAGAAAACACAAGAAATGATTTCACAGCAAAATCAAACAAAAGAAAACACATATACACAAGCTATTTTATGTAATAACTATTTAATATAATATAGTATAAATACATATTTTAAATATAAATAGTTTCATTAATATAATATAAATAATATAGTATAAATAAGTAGTTTAAATAACCCCAAGGAAATTGAAGCAGTCATTAAAAGGCTAACTACAACAACAACAGCAATAACCACCACAACAAAAAAATCCCAGGGCCAGATGGTTTTAACATAGCATTCTATCAGACTTTTAAAGAAAAGCTAATAGTAATACTCCACAACCATTCCACAAAATAGAAATAGAAAGAACATTTCTAAACTCAGTCTACAAGGTCATAGTCGCCCTCTATCTCTTCAGTACAGTACTTGAAGTTCTAGCTAGAGAAATAAGACAACTAAAGGATATCAAAGGGATACAATTTGAAAAGGAAGAAGTCAAAGTATTACTATTTGCAGATGGTGGTATACATAAGTGGCCCAAAAACTCTACCACAGAACTCCTACAGCTAATAAACACCTTCAGCAAAGTGGGTGGATGAAAAGTTAACTGACAAAAAATAACCCTCTTTTATCAAAACAACAAGGTTAAGAAAAAAAAAAATCCTTTCACAAGAGCCACAAATTATATAAAGTATCTTGATTTAACTCTGACCAAATAAGTGAAAGTCCTGTGTAAAAAGAACTTCAAGTATTCAAAAGAAGAAATTGAAGAAGATATCAGAAACTGGACAGATCTCCCATATTTATGGATCCTTTAGGTTGGCAGAGCAAAAATTGGCCATTTTTACCAAAGGGCCCTACATATTCAATGCAATTCCCATTAAAATTCCAACACAATTCTTTCCAGAACTTGAAAGAACAATTCTCAACTTAATGAGGAAAACAAAAGCCCAGGATAACCAAAACAATCCTGTAAATAAAAGAACTTCTGGAGGTATCATCATAGGAGATTTCAAGCTGCACTACCTAGCAATAGCAATAAACGTTTCATGACATTGTTATAGAAGCAGGCAGGTTGATCAACAGGATTGAATCAAAGACCCAGAAATAAACTCCCACACCTACGGTAACTTTTTGTTTTTAAAAAGAAGCAAAAACCAAGCAATAGAAAAAAGAAAGCATCTTCAACAAATCATGATTGAATAACTGGATGTCAGCATGTAAAAAAGTCCATATTTATAACTTTGAAAAAAGCTCTAGTTCAAGTGGATCAAAGACCTCAACATAAAACCGGATACACAAACTCAAATAGAAAAGAAAGTGGAAGTTGCCTTGAACTAATTGGTACAGGAGACAACTTACTGAACAGAACATCAATAGCTCAGACACTAAAATCAACAATTAATAAGTGGAACCTCATAAAACTGAGCTGCTTTTTTATGACAAAGGACACTGTCAATAGGACAAACCGGCATCCTACAGATTGGAAAATGATCTTTACCAACAATATATTTGATGGAGGGCTAATAAATAAATATGTAAAGAACTCAAAAAGTTAGACATTAAAAAACTATTTAACACAATAAAAAATGAGGTACAGTGCCCCTGAACACAATTCTCAACAGAGGAATCTCGAATGGCTGAGAAGAACTAAAATAAATGTTCAGCATCTTTAGTCATCAGGGTCATTTTGAAATTCAAAATGACCCTGAGATTCCATCTTACACCCATAAAAATGGCTGAGATAAAAAAAAAAAAAAAACCTCAAGTGACACTACATACTGTTGAGGATGGGGAGAAAGAGAAACATTCCTCCATTGCTGGTGGGAGAGAAAGCTTGTGTAACAACTCTGGAAATCAATCTGGCAGTTTCACAGAAAATTGGAAGTAGTTCTACCTTACTAACAAGCTATAAGGAATCCTGGGCATATTTCTAAAATCTGATTTACTCTACCAAAGCAAGTGCTACACTATTCTTATAACAGCCTTATTTTTAATAGCCAAAAATTGGGGGAAAAAATCCAGATGCTTCTTGACCAAAGAATGAATATAGAAAGTATGGTTTATTTACACAATAGAATATTACTCTGATATTAAAAATAAGGACACCATAAGTTTTTTCAGGTGAATGGATAGAACTAGAAAATATCTTACTGAGCAAGGTAGCCCAGACCCCAAAAGCACATACATACTATGTACTCATTTATTAGTGGATATTAACCATATAACACAGAATGGTGTATTCCATAGACCCAAAGAAGCTCAACAAGAAAGACGCTAAACAAAACTATGCTTGTATCTCACTTACAATGGGGGGAATAAAATTGTTGTAAGAGTAAGAGAGAAGGAATTGGCTTGGAGAGAGGATATGTAGGATTCATGTTTAGGGGATGTAGGACTTGAAGTGACCACCTCCTGTCACCAGGTAGGACTCCCAGTGGAGGAATAATGAGATCAATCTACACAGAAAACTTTAGACACAACATTTGTCCTGTCCAGAAAAATATGAAGACACAAAGGTGGGGCAGAGACTGAGCGAATGGCCAGCCCATAACTTACCCAACTTGAGACACATCCCATGGAAAGACACCAGTTCCTTATACTATTACTGCTACTCTGTTATGCTTGTAGACAGGAGCCTAGCTTAAATGTCTTCTGATAGGTTCCATGCAGCAACTGATTGAAACATGCAGAGACCCCACAGCCAAACATTAAATAGAGGTCAGAGAGTCTTATGGAAGATCTGAGGGAGGGATTAAGAGCCCTGGTGTGGATAGGAACTCCACAGGAAGACCCACAAAGGCAGGGGGCTCTCAGAGACTAAACCAGTAACCAAAGAGCATACGTGGTCTGGACCTAGAACACACACACACACACACACACACACACACACACACACACACACATACCTGCCCTGCAAATACATAACAGATGAGAAACTTCGTCTTTATATGATTCCCCTCAACAACTGGAGCAGGAGGCTGTCTCTAAAGCTGTTGCCTGTCTGCAGATCCTGTTCGCTTAATTGGGCTGCCTTGTCTGCCCTAAGTGGAAGACGATGTGCCTATCCTTGCATAGACTTGTTATACCAGGGTGGTCCAATATCCAGGGTGTGTCTAGAATGAAATGGAGGATGGATGTAGGACTGTGTGATGGGGGAGTGGCAGTGGGTGCAGCAATCAAAATGTTAGGTGAAGCCAGGCAGTGGTGGCACACGCCTTTAATTCTAGCACTTGGGAGGCAGAGGCAGGTAGATTTCTGAGTTCAAGGCCAGCCTGATCTATGGTGAGTTCCAGGACAGCCAGGGCTACACAGAGAAACCCTGTCTTGAAAAAAAAATGTTAGGTGAATAAAGTAATGGAAAATTAATCCATTATTCTACACTTTTAGATGTAATTTCATAATTCAAAAATTAATTCTCTAGAGGGCAGGTTTATTTTTATTTTTTCTATTATACAGTATTTCTGTTCACAAATTTCTCTTATATCTTACTTTCTAACATTAGTATTTTTTTTAATTCTTGAGAAACATACTTTACAGATGATTAGTTGGCCAAATCATTCCATTTTGTGATAAAAAGAGGGGATACTTTAATCCTCAGAAAAAGTCTTTAATTCAGGAACATTAATTTTAACATCTGGAAAAAATTTAAATAAAATTGTATGATTGAATTAACTGTGAAGTCTCAGCATGGTAAAAATGCAGTTTCATTGTAAAATTATTTACTTCCATCCTGTATCAACTAAAATTGACCTAATAGTAATACGTATATAACTGTGTCTGTTTTTTTTTATGCCATCTTTCTTGTCATTGAGAAAAATAATTTATATTCTTGTTGTTAGTCATTTGATTATTTTCTTTTTAGATATCAGTAATATTTTTTAGGTATATTTCATATAGGATTCTACATATTTTGGGAAACAAATGTGATATTGTTATCTGTTTTGTTTTGTATTTTTTCCTTCCTAGGGAAGGAATTAATTGCTTTATGTATAGGCACATGCAAGTATGAAAACATGAGTAAGGATTGTCATTGTTCTCTTAAAATATTTGATATTATATATATAATATTATATATGTGTACATCTATGTATATATTTGGCATGATTTTATAAAGAAACACTTTTCCTCAGTGGTTTCAAAATAATATACATGACTAGCAATATTTCCTTAACAACATTTTAATAATTATTTCAACCTCCAAAATCTTGTTTTGTGGCATATTTTTCTGATTCTATGTGTATATTAAAATTATTTTGTTTAGTCTTGTTTATAATATGATATTTGCTCTTTTACAGAGGGTGAATTGTCAATCTTTTGTTACTCTGTGCTTTGAATAATCATTTGGGAAATGTTGGGCTGTGTCACACTAATTGATGGTGTCCCCATAATTGAAAAAGTAAAGGCCGTAGATGTTGCCATCTCTGAAACAAAATGCCATCAATACCTCTGTTCAAAACAGTCTATTTCTAAAGGGTTGAAGGTATCCTGCTCCCACCCTGCTTCTATTCATGGGGTCTCCTCTGAACCTGGGTGTGGATTGAACGTTTCTCCGTCTTCTGGATCATTTCAGCCCTTCATCTTAATCCACTCCTGCTGATTTTTGTCAGTCCTAAATACCAAGAAACACTATCTACCATGCATCCACAGTGACCACACAGGGCTGGAATCCAAGTTGGTAATTCACATTATTCTTCCTATCCACTATTATGATCTTTCATAATAAAGGCAGGGACTCCATAGCCCCTTTATACTCATCTCTTCAAATTATCCTTGGTCTTTCTGCAACTTCCTTGAAGGTGAATCTCCTCCCACAACACCTCCAGTTCCATGGGACACTGCTTCCTAGTGTGGACAGGATACACTTAGCTCTATYCTGAGGCCCTCTCAGCCTTTTCCCTTAGCCCATCTTTACTCTTCTCTGACATCCACTAATCAATAGAGGCACTCTCTATCAGGAAACCCTCAACTATCCTACTTTTATAAGACAATAAGAAGGCAATAGARGCTGACTTGAAGACCCACCCAACAGAGACAAAAACAAATATCAATACTTACAATCACCTTAATGATGATAATTCAAGATGCTTAGACACCAGCAGAAAATAATAAACATAAAAAACAAAACTGTACAAAGATATTAGAATACATTAACCCTAATACAGTAGGGCCTGAGAAGTACAATATAATGAAAACAAAGGACAAGGAATTCAAAATCTCAATCACGAATATGTTCAAGGATCTTAAAGAGGATATGAATGAGTCACAAATCTGTGAAAAGACAGTTGAAGGAAATAATAAAATCAGATCAAGACATAAAGTAGGAACAGAAAGACTAACGACCACCAGACTGAAATAAAACTGGAAACAAAAACTTTTAGAAAATCAAAAAGAAAAACAAAATAACAAACAAACTAACAAAAACAAAAGCAAACAAAAAAAGCAAAAACTTAGAGGAAAGCTTCTCTGACAGAGTATCAGAAATAAAAGACAAAATCTCATACACTAGAGACAAGGCACACAAATTAGATACCTCAGTCAAAGAAAATATTAAATCTAAAAAATAAAATGGGCACAACACATCTGGGAAAGCTTAGATACAGTGAAAAGACCAAATCTATAAATAATCAGAAAAGAAAACGGAGACAGCAATGGGAGGGGAGGCCTGTGGTCAGAAGGAGGTTTGATGCTGAAACAGTGGGGCAGGAGAGGGTAGGTGAGTGGGTGAGCATCCTCATAGAGGCAAAGTAGAAAAGAACAGATGTGGCATATGGAGTTGGTGGAGGGGTAACTGGGAAGTGGGATGACATTTGAGGTGTAAACAAATGGAATGAATAATAAAAAAGAAAAAAAGAAAAAATGTACCATGAGGATAATGGAAATCCTCATAATGTGATAGTGGTAACTTTACTATTCCATTGTCACCATTATTAAGGGAATCCAAACAAAAAATAAACAAAGCAGTGCTTGAGTTAAATCATTTCATAAATCAAATGGACCAACTAAATACTTACAGAACACTTCACCAAAGTAGGAAAAACAAAAAAACACCTTTTACTCAGAAACTAATGAAACTTTCTCCAAAATTTAAATCATACTTAGAAACAAAGAAAGTCTGAGGTTCTCTTTCTTAGTTGGATCTTTGTGTGGTTTTGGTATCAGGTAATTGTGGCTTCATAGAATGAGTTGGGTAGTGTTCCTTCTGTTTCTATTTTGTGGAATAGTTTGAAGAGTATTGGTATTAGGTCTTCTTTGAAGG
>BDUI01004174.1:48699-62053 GCA_002335545.1 Apodemus speciosus
AAGGGAAGGGAAGGGAAGGGAAGGGAAGGGAAGGGAAGGAAGGGAAAGGAAAGGAAAGGAAGAGAAAGGAAGGGAAAGGAAGGGAAAGGAAGGGAAAGGAAGGAAGGTAGACTTGTAAACTAAATTCAAGGATGTTGAAAACATTATCCACCATAATGTATCTAAGAGGTTAAGGAATATTTCAAGATATGTAAATCAATAAATGCAATCTCCCACTTAAAAAAACTTCAAAAACAGAAAAACAAAAACAAAAAACAAAAAAACCAGAGAACTCCAATGAACATCTCATAAGATGCAAAAAAAAGCCATTTGTCAAATTTCCTTTTTAATGTATTTATTTTTATTCTTTAATTCTTTTTTACATTCTAGACTTCATTCCTGTCCAGATCTGTCCTCCACTGCTCCCCATCCYATACCTCCTTCCCTCCACATCTCAAAGAAGATGTCCCCACTGCCCCCTTACCATCCCCCAGACCTCCCTGCTCTGGGCCCTCATGTTTCTTGAGGGTTAGGTGCGTCTTCTCTCACTGAGGGCTGTCCAGGCAGGCCTCTGCTCTATGTGTCAGGGATCTCATGTCAGCTGCTGTATGCTGCCTTGTTGGTGGCTCAGTGTCTGAGAGATATCAGGAGTCCAGGTCAGTTGAGACTGCTGTTCTTCACATAGGGCCACCCTTCTCAGCTTCTTCCAGCTTTCCCCCAATTCAACCACAGGGGTCCCCGGCTTCTGTTCATTGGTAGGGTGCTAGTATCTGCATCTGACTCTTTCAGCTGCTTGTTGGGCCTCTCAGAGCGCAGGCATGCCAGGTCCCTGTCTACAAACACACCACAGCATCAGTAACAGTCTCAGGGGCCCGGGTCTCTTCTTGAGCAGGTCACTGGATGGTCTCGTGCTCTTCTCCATTTTTGTCTCCACAGTTCCTTGAGAATGGAACAATTCTGGGTCAGAACTTTTGACTCTACAAGTTCCATTCCCCACTGTAGAACACTTCATTCAAGGTCCCTTCCTTTGATTCTTCTACCTCCCAAGGTTGCTTGTTTTGCTTCTCTCTGCTGGTCATCAGGGCTTTAGTCATGTTCCCCCCCAATACCCAATACCCTTCTTCTCTCTGTTCCCTCTCCCACCCAGGTCCCTGTCCCCCTCTGCTCCCATGAAGGTTTACTTCTCTCTACCAAGTATGACTGAGGAGACCTCACTTGGGTCCTTTGGCTTTTTAACCTTCTTGAGTTCTGTGGGTTGTGTCCTGGGTATTCTGAACGTTTTTGGCTAATATCCACTTATTATTGAGTATATAATGCCCCTTTGGGCATTGCCCCTTTGGGTCTGAGTTGGCTCACTCAGGATAATATTTTCTAGTTCCATTCATTTGCCCGCAAAACTCAGGGTGTTTCTTGTTCCTTTTTTTTCTTTTATTTGCTATTTTCTTTAGTTACATCTCAAATCTTATCAACTTTTCATTCTAGGTCTTCCCTCCAGAAACACACTATCACTTGCCCTGCTGCAGCTATGAGGGTGCTTCCCCCCACCCACTGACTGCTGCCTTTCCATCCTGGCCTTTCCCTATACTGGGGCATCAGACCCCTTCAGGCCCAAGAGACACTCTTCTCACTGATGTCCAACAAGGCCATCCTCTGCCACATACATGGCCGGAGCCCTGGGTCCCTCCAAGTATATTCTTTGGTTGGTAGTCCAGTCCCTGGGAACTCTGGGGCATCTAGCCAGTTGACACTGTTGCTCTTTTCATGGGGCTGAAAAACCCCTCAGCTCCTTCTTCTTAAAAGCTGAGTAGTACTCCATTGTGTAAATGAACATTTTCTGTATCCATTGTGGGACATCTGGGCTGTTTTCAGCTTCTGGCTATGACAAATAAGGCTACTATGAACATAGTGGGACATGTGCATGGTGGGGCACTACCAAGAGTAATATAGCTGGGTCTTCAAGTATAGCTATTTCCAATTTTCTGAGGAAACTCCAGGTTGATTTCCAGAGTGGTTCTATCAGTTTGCAATCCCACCAGCAATGGAGGAATGTTTTTCTTTCTCCATATCCTTTAGATAAATGTCCTAGAGTGACTAGGGATACAATATACTTCAATTAAATAAGGGCAAATAACAGGTTATTCATTGCCAACATCGATTAAAATAAACATAAACTCATTTTTTTTTCCGCAGCCTACATCAACTAAAAAGAGGGTAAACTCAAATGTTTTTCTCCTAAAAGTAGGTGGAAGACAAGGATGTCCATCCTTTCTATACCTATTCAAAAATAGAATTGAAGTCCTAGCTAGAACAATAAGGAGATCATGGGAACAAATAGGAAAAGAAGTAGTCAAAGTATCTTCATTTGCAGATGATATGTCTTTACATGTCAAGTCCCTAAAATCATTACCAGGTAAGTTTTATAACAGAGAGGCACTAGAAAAGTAGAAGGATAGAAAATTAAAATGTAAAAATAAGTACAAATTACAAACACATTGTGAAAGAAATCAGGGAAATACTATACTTCATAATCATATAATAAAAATCTTATCTCCTGAAAACTCTAATCAAGCAACTAAAAAGCTTGTACAATAAAACCATTTTTTGGAAGGCACAGACAGCAGTCTGTCTAGTTTATTCAAATAAATTTTTTCTCTGTGAAACTGAGTAGGACTAAAGAGAGGAGAGCCCATTTTATTCATATTTTCTTTATTTATATTTCAAATATTATCCCATTTCCTAGTTTCCCCTCCTCCCAGAAACACCCATCCCATCTTCCCTCCCCTTGCTTCTACCAGTGTTCCTCCACACACCCCACTCCTCCCTTCTCCTCGCCTTCAATTCTCCTATACAGGGGCATCTATCAAGCCTTCTTCATAGGACCAAGGACCTTTCCTCCAATTGATGCCTGACAAGGCAATCCTCTGCTACATATGCAGCTGGAGCCATGTATACTCCTTGGTTGACGGCTTAGTCCCTGAGCTCTGGGGATCTGGTTGGTTGATATGGTTGTTCTTCCTATGGGGTTACAAACCCCTTCAGCTCCTTCAGTCCTTTATGTAACTCCTCCATTGGGAAACCTCCACTCAGTTCAATGGATGGCTAGGAGCATTCTACTGTGTATTTATAAGGCAATGGCAGGGCCTCTCAGGAGGCAGCCATATCAGCTCCTTTCAGCAAGCATTTCTTGGCATCCACAATAGTTTAGGGTTTGGTGACTATATATGGGATGAATCCACATGTAGGACATCTCTAGATGGCCTTGCCTTCAGTCTCTGCTCTACATTTTATCTCCCTATTTGCTCTTGTAATTATTTTGTTCACCTTCTAAGAAGAAGCAAAGCACCCACACTTTGGTCTTCCTACATCTTGAGTTTCATGTGGTCTGTGAATTGTATCTTGTTTATTCTGAGCTTTTGGGCTAATATCAATTTATCAGTAAGTATATACAATGTGTATTCTTTTGTGATTGGGTTACCTCACTCAGGATGATATTTTCTAGTTCCATCCATTTGCCTAAAAATTTCATGAATTCATTGTTCTTAATAGCTGAATAGTACTCCATTGTGCGAATTTACCACATTTTCTGTATCCATTCCTCCTTTGAAAGACATTTGGGTTTTTTCCACCTTCTGAATATTATAAATAAGGCTGCTATGAACATAGTGGAGCATCTGTCCTTATTACATGTTGGAGCATCTTCTGGGCATATGGCCAAGAGTGGTATAGCTGGGTCCTCAGGTAGTACTATGTCCAATTTTCTGCCAAACTGCCAAACTGATTTCCAAAGTAGTTGTACCAGCTTGCAATCCCACCAGCAATGAAGGAGTGTTCCTCTTTCTCCACATTCTCCCCAGCACCTGCTGTCACCTGAGTTTTTGATCTTAGCAATTCTGACTGGTGTGAGGTGGAATCTCAGGTTTATTTTGATTTGCATTTCCTGATAAGTAAGGATGTTGAACATTTCTTTAGGTGCTTCTCAGCCATTCAATATTCCTGTTAAAAATTCTTTGTTTACCTCTGTACCCCATTTTAATAGGGTTATTTGATTCTCTGGAGTCTAACTTCTTGAGTTCTTTGCATATATTGGATATTAACCCTCTATCAGATATAGGATTGGTAAAGATCTTTTTCCAATCTCTTGGTTGCTGTTTTGACCTATTAACAGTATCCTTTGCCTTACAGAAGCTTTGCAGTTTTATGAGGTCCCAGTTGTTTATTCTTGATCTTAGAGCATAAACCCTTGGTGTTCTGTTTAAGAACTTTTCCCCTGTGCCCACGTGATGGAAGCTCTTTCCCACTTTCTTCTCTATAAGTTTCAGTGAATCAGGTTTTATGTGGAGGTCCTTGATCCCCTTTTACTTGAGCTTTGTACAAGGAGATAAGAATGGGTCAATTTGTATTTTTCTACATGCTGACCACCAGTTGGACCAGCACCATTTGTTAAAAATGCTGTCTTTTTCCACTGGATGTTTTTAGCTTCTTTGTCAAATATCAAGTGACAATAGATATGTGGGTTCATTTCTTGGTCTTCAATTCTATTCCATTGATCTTCCTACCTGTCTCTGTACCAATACCATACAGTTTTTATCACTATTGCTCTGTAGTACAGCTTGAGGTCTGGGATGCTGATTCGCCCAGAAGTTCTTGTATTGTTGAGAATAATTTTCACTATTCTGGCTTTTTTGTTATTTCAAAGGGATTTGCAAATTGCAGTTTCTAACTCCGAAGAACTGACTTGGAATTTTTTATGGAGATTGCATTGAACCTGTAGATTGCTTTTGGCAAGATGGCCATCTTTACTATATTAATTCTGCCAATCCATGAGCATGGGTGTTCTTTCCATCTTCTGAAATCTTTGATTTCTTTCTTCTGAGACTTAAAGTTGTTATCATATATTTTCACTTACTTGGTTAGAGTCACACCAGGATATGTAATATTATTTGTGATGATTGTGAAGGTTGTCATTTCCCTAATTTCTTTCTCAGCTTGTTTATCCTTTAAGTAGAGGAAGGCTTCTAATTCATTTGAGTTAATTTTATATCCAGCCACTTGGCTGAAGTTGTTTATCTGTTTTTCTCTAGTAGAATTATTGGGGTCACTTAAGTATATGATAATGTCATCTGCAAACAGTGATATTTTGATTTTTCCTTTCCAATTTGTATCCTTTTATATCCCTTTTATTGTCTAATTGCTCTAGCTAGAACTTCAAGTACTACATTGAATAGATAGGGAGATAGTGGACATCCTTGGCTAGTCCCTGACTTTAGTAGGATTGCTTCAAATTTCTCTCTATTTAGTTTGATGTTGGCTACTGGTTTGTTGTATATTGCTTTTATTATTTTTAGGTATGGGCCTTGAATTCCTGATCTTTCCAAGACTTTTAAAATGAAGCTATCCTGAGTTTTGTCAAATGATTTTTCAGCATCTAATGAAATGATCATGTGTTTTTTCTTAGATTTTGTTTATGTTGTGGATTATGTTGATGTATTTATATATATATATATTAAACCATCCCTTTATCACTGGGATGAAGCCTACTTGAACATGGCGAATGATCATTTTAATGTGTTCTTGGATTCAGTTGGCAAAAATTTTATTGAGTAGTTTTGCAGCAATGTTCATAAGCGAAATTGGTCTCTTTCTTCCTTTGGTCTTTGTATGGTTTAGTTATAAATGTAATGATGGCTTCCTAATACAAATTGGGTAGAGCTCCTTCTGTTTCTATTTCATGAAATAGTTTGAAGAGTATTAGTATTGGGTCTTCTTGTAGGTCTGATAGAATTTTCCACTAAACCCTTCTGGTCCTGGGCTTTTTTTGGTTGGAAGAATATTAATGACTGCTTCTATTTCATTAGGATTATGGGTCTATTTATTTTGTTTATCTGATCCTGTTTTAACTTTGATATCTGGTATGTGTCTAGAAAATTGTCCATTTCATCCAGGTTTTCCAATTTTGTTCAGTATAAGTTTCCATAGTAGGATCTGCTGATTTTTTTAATTTCCACTATTTGCATTGTTATGTCTTCCTTTTCCTTTCTGATTTGGACACTATCTCTGAGCCCTTTCGTTAGTCTGGCTAAGGGTTTATCAATCTTGTTGATTTGCTCAAAGAACCAGCTCCTGGTTTTGTTGATTCATTGTATATTTCTTTTCATTTCTATTTGGTTGATTTCAGCCCTAATTTTGATTATTTCTTTCCATCTACTCCTCTTGGTTGTATTTGCTTCTTTTTTTTCCAGAGCTTTCGGGTATGCTGTTTAGCTGTTAATGTAAGCTCTCTCCAGTTTATTTTTGAAGGCACTTAGAGCTACAAAATTTCCTCTTAGTACTGCTTTCATTGTGTCTCATATGTTTTCATTTTCATTAAATTCTAAAAAGTATTTAATTTCTTTCTTTATTTCTTCCTTGACCAAGTTATCATTGAGTAGAGCATTGTTCAGCTTCCATTCATACGTGTGTTTTCCATTGTTTTTGTTGGAACTTAAGACCAGTCTTAGTCTGTGGTTGTCTGATAGGGAGTGTGGGATTATCTCAATCTTCTTGTATCTGTTGAGGCCTGATTTGTGACCAGCTGTATGGTCAATTTTGGAGAAGGTACCATGAGGTGCTGAGAAAGAGGTATATTCTTTTGCTTTATAGGATGAAATAATCTCTCTCTCTCTCTCTCTCTCTATATATATATATATATATATATATATATATATATATACATATATACATATGGCTGTTGAAATCCTTGCCTTTAAAGCATAGATGTTTAGAATTGAGAGTTCATCTTCATAGATTTTTCCTTTGACCAGTATGTAGTGTCCTTCTTTGTCTTCTTTGTCTTTTTTGATAAATTTTCGTTGAATGTTAATTTTATTTAAAATTTAAATGGCTACTCCAGCTTCTTTCTTGGGACCTTTTGCTTGGAAACATATTTTCCAACTTTTTACTCTGAAGTAATGTCTATCTTTTTCACTGATATGAGTTTCCTTTATACAGCAAAATTCTGGGTCCTGTTTACATATCCAATTTGTTAGTCTATGTCTTTTTATTGGGGAACTGTCCATTGATGATAAGAGATACTAAGGAAATGTGATTGTTACTTCCTGTTATTTTTGTTTTTAGAGTTGGAATTACTTTATGTGGCTATCTTCTTTTGGGTTTGTTGAAAGATTAATTTCTTGCATTTTCTAGGGTATAGTTTCTCACCTTTCTTGGTGTTTTCCATTTAATATCCTTTGTAGAGCTGGCTTTGTGGAAAGATACTATGTAATTTTGTTTTTGTCATGGAACACCTTGGTTTATACATTTATGGTAATTGAGAGCTTTGCTGGACATAGTAGTCTGGGCTGGCATTTATGTTCTCTTAGGGTCTGGATGATATCTGCCCAGGATCTTCTAACTTTCATAGTTTCTGCTGAGAAGTCTGGTGTAATTCTAATAGGTCTGCCTTAAAATGTTACTTGACTCTTTTCCTTTACTGCTTTTAATATTCTTTCTTTGTTTAATGCATTTATTTTTTTGATTATTATGTGACAGGAGGAATTTCTATTTTGGTCCAATATATTTAGAGTTCTGTAGGCTTCTTGTAGGTTCATGGATATCTCCTTAAGGCTAGGGAAATTTTCTTCTATAATTTTGTTGAAGGTATTTATTGTCCCTTTAATTTGGGAAGCTTTGCTTACTTCTATACATATTATCCTTAGGTTTGGTCTTCTCATTGTGTCCTGGATTTCCTGGATGTTTTGTGTTAAGACCTTTTTTGCATTTTGCATTTTCTTTGACTGTTGTGTCAATGTTTTCTATGGTATCTTCTGGGCCTGAGATTCTCCCTTCCTTCTCCTTTATTCTGTTGGTGATGTTTGCATCTATAACTCCAGATATCCTTCTTAGGTTTTCTAACTCTAGGGTTGTCTCCTTTTGTGATTTATTTCTTGTTTGTAATTCCAGTTTTATATCTTTTAGATGATGTCAAGTTACCTTGGTTTCTGTTGTTTATGTTCTTATGCTGCCTGCTATCTATCCAGTGTTCCCTGCCTTTGCTATATCTGACTGGAGCCTGTCCTTTCTGTGATCCTGGTTGTGTCAGAACTCTTCAGAGTCCAGCTGTCTCTGTGGTCCTGTGATTCAGAGATCCTATGCTCCTGAGATCCTGGGTGTGTCAGAGCTTCTGGGAGTCAAGCTGCCTCTGGTCCCTGTGATCCTGGTGTGACCAAGCTCCTGGGATCTCAGTATCCTATGATCCTGGGAATGTTAGGGCACCTAGGATATTGGAGCTTCCTCTGGGTATTGAGGGACTGGCTTCGTAGTTACAGCCCAACTTATACCAGACCAGACCAGAAGGTACCCTTGCCACTCATCAGGCCAGGTTCCTGTGTCCCTGGATACCACTGATCCCAGTTATGCCTGGTGCTGTTGGGACAGATGTTAATGTCCTCCTTACCTTTGATCCTATGATCCTGAGTGTATTAGAGCACCTTGAAGTGGAGCTTCCTTTAAAATATCAAAAAAAAAAAAATAAAGAAAAGAAAAAGAAAGAAAGAAAGAAATTGAAGAGGATAACAGAAGGCAGAAATATCTCATATGCTCATGGATCAGTTTGGTTAGTATATAGAAAAGATTACTCTACCAAAAGCTATCTACAGATACCATTCAATTCTTTACAAAAATTGGAAGGACAATTTTCAACTTTATGTGGAAACATTAAAAAAAATAAGTTAGCTAAAACAATTTTGAATAATAAATGAACTGCTGGAGGTATCACTCACAAATTTCAACTTGTAGTTCAGTGGTAAAGTAATAAATACAGCACAATATTGATATAAAAGCAAACATCTTGATCAATGGACTTAAATTGGCGGCCAGGACATAAGTCCACACACCTATAAACACCTGTTTGTTTTGTTTTGTTTTTTGTTTTGTTTGGTCTTGAGAAACCCAAAATACACTAGAAAAATGAACAACATCAACAAGTGGTGCTTGTTAAACTGCATGAATGAATGCAGAGGAATGCAAGCTTACTTTGATGTATTAGTCTGCAAAAAAATGCAACTTCACAGAGAACAAGAATTTTGTAAAGTTATTTTACTTGGAATCTGAGAAAAGAGAAAGTAGAGAGTAGTCTTGAATTTGGCTTTCTGTACAGGACATCTATAGCTTGAATACTAACACCAACTACTAATAAATTGGAAGTTATGAAACTAAAATAAAAAATAAAGTTTTGCGCTACAGAATGAAAAAAATGTTTACCAGTTATACATCCAATAAAGGGTTAAAATTTAATATGTATAAAGAACTAAACACATATGGGGAAACACACACATGCACTCACACACACACACACACACACACACACACACACAGAGACAGACATGCAGACAAACACACACTGAGGCATCAAATTTTCAAATAACCCAATTGAAAATAGTATTCACAATTAAGCAGAGTACTAATAAGATGATACACAAATGGCTGAGAATGGCTTTAAGAAATATTCAGTATCCTTATTTGTTAGGAAATTCAAATCAAAGCTTCCTTCAGATTTCATTATACACCAGTCAGATTTGTCAAGATCAGTAAAATAAATTACAGGTCATATTGGTGAGCATTCTAGGAATGATGAACACTCATTCATTGCTGATAGGAGTGCAAACTTTGTACAACCACTATGGAAATAAGTGTTTAGGTTCCCAAGAAAGCTAAATACAGATCTACTTCAAGAACTAGCTGTASTATGCCTGAGCAAATGTCCACATGAATTTACTCTTACAATAAATACACTTTCTCATCCATGTTCATTGCTACTCTATTCAATAACAGCCAGAAATTTGAAACATTCTAAATGTACATCAATAGATGAATGAGTATTGAAAATATAGTAATTTAAAATAATGAAAAATATTTGTTACAATTAAATTTTGAAAATTCAAATGAAAATATCTTGACCAAAAAAATAAATAAATAAAAAACAAATACTGTACATTCTTATTCTTTTATGTGTGTATGTTAGTTTTTAAGCCTTCAATCAGCATGGTTCAATATAAAACAATGGTAGTTAGATATATGGAATTAGGTGAGGAGGAGTTACAAAGAGAGTGGAAATAAATATATACTCATGGGAGACTAGATAAGGTGGACTGAACTGGGTGTGGGACAAGGAAAGGTTGAGGTAAGGGAGAAAAATGGGAAAGAACAGCTAGCACTAAAGACCACTTTAGTGGATATATATATATATATATATATATATATATATATATATATATATGCACACACAACTACTGTGGAAGTACCTTAAAATATGTGCATCTAAATGGGGTCACCAAATAATTGGGAACCAAGACCTCATTTGCCAAGAAGGGAAGCATCCAGTGCCAGAAATGGTTTGTACCTAGTTGAGTTGTTCAACCCTGAAAAACAGACCATTGATTGCTTTTTACAAACTGATGGTAAGGCCCTACTGATGAATACAACACTTACATATCTCGTTAAACACAGAAAAGTCAAATTGGAGTCTGCCTAGAGACTTTGCCCACTGTTGACTAGTGTTCATACTACTAGAATGTCCTCTGCATGTTAGCAAAGTAGAAATGTAACCATCTACCTAGTTACAAATCCCATGCTCTATCATGGTGACAAGCCTGCATGTTATGGAGGTGAAATAGTGGCATGACCATTTTAAGAGTAACCAATCATTATCTGATTGGTAAAAGAGCACCATAGTATGGGAGGCAGTCTAGTGATGAATGCTTTGGGAGAGAAAACTCTTCCCCAAGTGTTATGGTTCAGGAAAAACAGCCACTTTCAGATGATCCTCCATGAGATAAATTGTGTGCTTCCCTTCATGTGTATAGGGACTATATAAACATTGAGGAATATGGTGGAATTTAGGGATAGATGTTTCCTATCGACACAGTTTGGGATGTTAGCAATGTTTTATTTGCATGGGGAAGGACTTCAGGTGTTTCCTTAAGTGACTGATGGCCATAGACCTTTCAGTAGTTTGCTGTGATTACGTATCACAGAACAGGTACAGAAATGGATAAGGAGTGGCTAGATGCTTGCTGATCTTAAGCTTCAGAGACTCTCGCCTTTTCTATTTTGTCTGGTTGAAAGACCCACTTGCCCTGCATATTTGGACAATTTGTGTCTCATATCACTTTATCACTTTACTTGAGCTTTTATTTGTCTTATTGTTCTTCACTTATATATTATGGTTTTTGATTTTGTATTTTCATAGGTTTTATTTGTATACCCCCCCCCTGTATGTGTGTGTGTTTCTTGTCTTTTTTCTATGTTTTAATTTTATTTTTTGTATTCTGTTTGTCTGTTTGTTTCTTTGCTTTCCAAAGAAAGTTAGACAAAACAGGCTTCTGTGAGTGAGTGGGGAGGTGATGAGGATCTGGGAGGAGTTGGGCAAGACAAAATCAAAAATTTTTCTTTCTTGTATGTATGTATGTATGTATGTATTTTTTATTTTAATCCATTCTTTAATAATTTTACAGTCCAAATTTTATCTCCTTTCTGGTCAGCTCTCTGACTATTCCACCTCTCACACCTCCTCTTCCTGTCTCTAAGATGGTGCCCCCACACCCTACCCTACTAGACCTCTGAACTCCCTGGGGCCCCAATTCTCTCTATGGTTACATGCATCTTCTCTGACTGAGTCCAGACCTGGCAGTCCTCTGCTGTATATGTRTTGGGGTGGCCTCATATCAATTGTGTATGCTGCCTGATTGGTGACTCAGAGATCCTGTGGGTCCAGGTTAGTTGAGACTGCTGGTTTTCCTATGAGGTTGCCCTCCTTCTCAGCTTCTTCTAGATTTTCCCTAATTCAACCACATGGGTCATTAGTTCCTGTCCATTGGTTTTGTGTAAATATCTGTTTCTGACTCGTTCAGCCACTTGTTAGGCCATTTGGAGGGCAGTCATGATAGGCACATCATAGCATCACCAATAGTATCAGGACTTGGGACCTCTCCCTGAGCTGAATCTCAGTTTGGATCTGTCACTGGACCTCCTTTTTCTCAGGTTCTTCTCCATTTTTGTTCCTGCAGTTATTTCAGACAGAAAGAATTCTGGGTCAGAGTTTTTGACTGTGAGCTGCAAATCAAAACTACCTTGAGATTCTACCTTACACTAATCAGAATGGCTAAGATCAAAACTCACTTGACAGCACATATTGGAGAAGATGTGGAGAAAGAGAAACAGTCCTCCATTGCTGGTGGGACTGCAAACTGGTAAGCCCACTCTGGAAATAAATATGGAGGTTCCTCTGAAAATTGGAAATAGATCTACTTGAAGACCCAGCTATACCACTCTTGGGCATATACCCAAAAGATGCCTCACCCTGCCACAGGGGCACATGTTCTACTATGTACATAGCAGCCTTATTTGTGATAGCTAGAAGCTGGAAACAACCCAGATGTCACACAATAGATGAATGGATACAGAAAATGTGGTTCATTTACACAATGGAATACTGCTCAGCTGAACAATGAGGACATCCTGAGTTTTTCAGGCAAATAATTGAACTAGAAAATATTTTCTAGTAAGGTAACTCAGACCCCAAAAGATAGACATGGCATCTAGTACTACTAGGTGAATGTTAGCCAAAAAACGTACAGAATTCCAAGTATACAATCCAAAGAACTCTAGAAGGATAACAAGCTGAAAGGTCCAAGTGAGGATGTCTTAGTCCCACTTGGGAAGAAGAAAGCAATCACAGGGAACGGGAAAGGGGGAGGGATCTGGGTGGGAAAGGAGACAGAGAGGGTAAAGAACATGACCAGGTATTGGGTTTGGTGGGGGGGGGGGCAGAACTGAAGCCCTAAGGGTTAGCAGAAAGAATGGAAACAGGCAACCACTGGAGGTAGGAGATAGGTGTACCCTCTAGAATGTACCAGACATTTGGGAGGTAAGAAACTCTCAGGACTCAAAGGGAGGGACCTTAGATGAAGTGCTATACAGTGGGGATTGGAAACTTGTAGTGTCAACTTCTAGCAGAAAGACAGGACATCAAGTGGAGGAATGGGGTTGTCATCGTACAGTCAAAAAATTTCTTTTCTTTTTTTAATTGAAGATATTCATTTACATTTCAAATGTTATACCCTTTCCTTATTTGCCCCTCCTCCCAAAAACACCAACCTATCCTCCCTCCCCCTGCCTCCAAGAACATGCCCCTCTGCCAAACCCACTCCCACCTAGCCCCATTCCTCGATTTCCCCACACTGGGGTATCTATAGAGCCTTCATAGGACCAAGGACCTCTCCTCCCACTGTTGCTTGACAAGGCATTCCTCCACCACAATTGCAGCTGGAACCATGTGTACACCGTGTTTTGTTGTTTGAGTGACTGTTCTATGTTTCATGTAAAAAAATGGTAAAAAAAA
>BDUI01004174.1:62642-79469 GCA_002335545.1 Apodemus speciosus
AAAATTTATTACATTGGTAACAAAAAGTTAGTTTAAAACTGGTAACTCAGGGTTGGAGTTATCTTAAACAATAACACGTGGCATGACTCAACCCAGGAAAAACAGGCCTCTAAAGATACTTCTAAATTGGCATAATGTTTTATGTAATTCTTGTTCTAGAAATTAGACATATAAGGGATAAGATTTTAAAACAATGTCTCTTTAATGAGGTTTTATAAGTTGTACTGTCATACATTCAAACATAAGAACTTGCAGACAAACTTTGTAACGTGAAAGTAATGTGTTTGCTATTGATTTTAAAGAGAATAGATCATTTAAAATTGGGATTTGCTATGTTCTAATATTGCAAGAGAAAGTTAAGAATTATGGTTAACAACTGCCAGTGTACCATTGACTACAGTTTACAGTCTGATCAAAGGCTTACTATTCTTAACTCACTCATATTTTGTAATTAAGATGATTTCAAGAATGATAAAAGTTAAAAAAACAGCTGTGGCCAGTATAGGCCTGTTGCCACTTTTTCACAAGCTTTATTGGATACAGTGGTAGAAGCAAAATTTAACTCCCCAAGATTGAAAAGGAGATCCCAGTGGGGCCTACATGATTGAACAACAGGACCCCCAAGCCACTGATCTCAGCCACTGATCGACATCAGCGCCTAGGAGGAGGTCTGAAGGGCTATGTTAGATGGAAAGACGTAATCACTGGATTATGGCATGGTCCTGATCCGGTATTGGCATGGGTGAGAGGGTCTGTTTGTGTTTTTCCACAAGATCGCCAGGAATCCTTGTGGGTCCCTGAGAGACTCACTCACAAGTGCAAAAAGAATGAAAATCCTGTTCCTGTTGATGGCGGCCAGCCTATGGATCAGCTTGGCCATGAATCACCTTAAAGAGTGGGTGGGATCGGGAGCCTTGGAGGGTCTCCTGGTGCTGGTCTTTCTGGTGGGCCTGTGGTGTCTTTGCAAGATGAGGTTTGCTCAGAGGCAGAAGACAGCCATGATTGTGCAGTCCTTCACTGTCATCGAAACTGGACAATCCCCCCAGGCATGGTTGACAGTCATGCAAAAATGAGTGATATGCCCAGGATGCGAGGCTAAGCACTGCACTCCGGGTAAGTTCTTCAGCTCTCAGCGACCTCGAGAGGAGAATGTCTGATTTCATGTGGGTTGATGCTCCAGGCCCCACCTCTGAGAAAAAAGTATTGGACGGGTCTGACACTCCTTGGGTGGGTGACACCTAGGTGAGGGTCAGTACAATGTCCCTGTCTCTAACATCAAAGATCAGACCACTTCTCTTGCCTGGTGCATTTAAAACAAAAAGGGGGAACTGTAGAGGGCTGCGAATTGCTGCGCCTTTAAGACGGCACCAGTCTCTGCCTTCTGCCTTCCCAATGGCGAGTGCCCTCAGTTGTAAACAAGTCCTTATTTGGCTGTTCCTGCTCAGCCTTCCTGTCTCTGCATTGGAGCAGCCTATCAGCAGAGGCCACATGGCCTGCTGGGATTGGTCAGCACTAGGGTACTTAAGCCTCTGCGGGGATTTCCCCAGGGTCAGAAGCTTTTCAAGGATCCTGAGTAAACTGCTTGAAGAATATCTTCCCTGTGTTGCTTCTTTTTTTGCTGGTCGAGGCAGATGCTACACTCTACTAAAAAAATTTATTTTCAATAAAATATTTTAAGTAAAATTAAGCAAAGTAGTAACCAAACAAAAACCTAAGCTCCCATTAAATGTGCTTAGCCAAATTTATTCACAACAAGTTAACTACTTCTAAACAAACAAACAAAAAAAACCCTTCTTTCTTAAAACAAGTGAATGAGCTCTGAGAAAAGCATCTTGCTGTTATGAAGCTACAGCTTGTTTAATATGGGGAATGGGGGAAACTTAATAAAACCCAATCCAGTAACAATGGCACAAATGCTCCACCTTGACCACCTTTTATTTAGTTATTTATTTTATAGTCCACTGAGTCCAATTAGTGGTGCCCATATGCTTGTGGATGTTTATCTATCTACTTGGAAGTGAAACACTTACCAGTGAATATACTACCAAAGAAGAGGCTGATTATCACTAACCAGCTCAAACTCTGTAACTCATATTGACTTCAAAGTCATCATTATTCCAGGACAAATTTTTAAGCACTTGTACTGTAAGTGTGTGTCACCATGCTTGACTCAGTTCCCTTTCCCTTGTTTTGTGGTGTGTGTGTGTGTGTGTGTGTGTGTGTGTGTGTGTGTGTGTCTTCATTTGTTTCTGGCAAGTTTTAGTGGTTTTTATGTTCTTCCCATCTCAATATTACCTAACGATTCACTTAGTATAAAGAGATACTATGGGTGGTGTTGTTCCAGGGGTTTTATGACAGAGATCTTATTTTATTCTCAAGGTCCATGGTCACAAAAGAAGTCAATAAAACTAATAAATATTCTGATATTATAAAGATGGTTATTCTGTTCTCTACCTTGAAAATAACTTGATTATATGACTTTCTTGAATCCTCTCATGAGTACAGATACACTTCGATTTCTTTTCTGCTTAATATGCATTTGCTTTCATACTTAACAGTGATATGGTTTTGGACATGTGTCATTTGGATGCACTGCAAAGTTTCTGTTATGCACACCAAAAGCAGTATCTAGTGAGGAATCTGCAATGGGATTGGCCCTGGTATTGCCTTCAGGGCTCATAGGAAAATGTTGTCTCAACATGGCCTTGGCTGGAATTTATACTCCAAATCCTCGTTTGTTTTTCTGCCCATTTTCATACTAGGTACTCCATCCTGACATCTAATTCTGTGAGGTACTCAATATTAGTTCCAGAAATTTAATTTTCTTTTTATTATTTAGTACTGCACCAGCTGCTCATCTCTATGATTCCTAACTTGGGGGGAAAGTTACTAGGGAATGGCTGCAGCTAATACCTGTAAGGGAATGCAGAAGCTGCCATTGGTTTATTTGGCATAGCTGGGCATGAACCAGTCAAAATCTTTTATACATGCCAAGACTGGAATTCAGCAGCAGTGTAAAATCTAATCAAATCATTGCCTGTGGTCACCTGGCATCAAGTTCCCCTATGCAAGGATGGATTTTGGGAGCTCAGTTGCTCCCATAAGAGGACAGCATGATTTACATGAGGAATTTATGGACTTAGAAAAAGGGCAACTGTTCTGAACATCAATGGGCAGCCTGAAGAAAAAGAATGGCAAGCTAAGATCCTTGCATTCTAGGCTCATTACACTGAGTAAAATCCAGGGAGTTTTTAGGATCAAAATAAAAGTGTCTCTTATCTTTGGTTGCTTCAGGGACTGAACTGGATATATATATATATATATATATATATATATATATATATATATATATATATATATATATATATTCTTTAGAATAGGGAGGTGAATTCAGTGCTTCAGAGTACTGGTAAGGAAATAATTTATTGGCACACTAAGCAAATTGCCATTGATAGTTCATTGTTACGGAGGAACAAACTGAAAATCTTCCTCATACCTTTTCCCAAAGGGAGCTGCAGCCACTTAGCATGGTAAGGAATCCTTTCAGAATAGAAAGGAAAGAGTTTTCTGGAGATGCTTTGATATAGATACCAAGCACATCCTGACCTACTTCATTTATCAGGTATTGTAATCCTCTAAAACATACTAGAAGATTTGTGGAACTCATGGAGAAAACTAGTGCCATAGATATTTATGCTTGTAGAGCTTGAAAGGAGTTTCCCACTACTTTAAGTAAGAATCTTTTAAAATATGGTGAGCAGAAGCCAGGATGCTTTTGTAATGAAGGAACTAAAAGAAAAACAGAATTGAGGAATTAATGAGTGCATCTTTGTAGGCTTAGCATTTAAGGGATATTCATTCTGTAGGCTTCATGTTCCCATAATATCAGGTTTAAAATAGTTAGGTGGAGAAGAGAAGCTGATCTCCTTCCACCATTCCAGAAAAACCTAAGCACTCACTTCATGAACCAAATATGCTCCTGATGAAAAAGGTAGAAGTTATCCCTTTGGCAGAATTTAATCTCAAGGCAAAAGGAAATCACATTTTATTAAGGTAGGGTTTTTTTTTTTTTTTTTGCTCAGAAACTGGTAAATGTCTCATATGAAATCTTAGCTACCAAAGTGACAATTTCTGATAAGTATATTTTGGGGTCCACAAGACAAAAATTTGCCTTGAGATTAAATTCTGCCAAAGGGATCCTAGGTTGGAGTGCAGAAACTGTGTATTTATTTTCTCTGTGCTTTGGAACTTACCCAACTTACATGGGACCCACTGCTACCACGATTCTGAATTGAGGAAATACAGGAAAAGGCTGTTTAAATTTGCATGATGATAATTGTGTTTAGTACACTGATATCCAGGGGTACTGGGTAGGTTGTCTACTGTGTTAGAACCTTGGTATTGCTACAGTTAGGTTAAATGCTAATTCTTTTTGTTTGTTTGTTTGGTTTGTTTTGTTTTTTTGAGACAGGGTTTTCTCTGTTTAGCCCTGACTCTCCTGGAACTCACTCTGTAGATCAAGCTGTACTTGAACTCAGAAATAGGCCTGCCTCTGCCTCCCAAGTGCTGGAATTAAAGGTGTGCACCACCATTGCCTGGCTAACTGCTGATAAGTAAGTCTTATTTTTTTCTTCCAGAATTTGATACTTTGCCCCTAGTATCTTCTCAGTAGGTCCTACACATTATAGTGTCTTTGGAATCATTTTATGATTGAATTCCATTCTCCATATTACCTTCAATAGCATGGTCTCCCTAAGACTACATTGCTAACCAAAATATCATTCTTTTTTAAAAATTTATGTATAGTAAAATACTACACATTAATTATTTGAAAATTTATATATGAACATAATATATTCAAACATATTCTTCTCTCTTTCTTCTTTGATTCCTGCTAAATCAACTTTTATCATTTATCTCCTCCCAAATTTATGACCATCTTTTACAATTTCTTATGAGCACTTCATTAGTCCAATTTACACTGCCCATATACTCTTGAGTGGAGACACCCATTGATCTAACTACCAGAAACTATGCCCTTAAATAAAATCGACTCTTCCTTTCTCAGGAGCAATAAACTACTCATAGTATCTCGGCTAGAGGTAGTAGTTCCTGAGTCTCACCCCCTTCATTTAATAGCATACTAAAGCTTTATGCTGTCATTTTTATTATGTTCATCTCCACTTATATTACAGTTGTGTCCTTTTCATGTTAACTTTTCTACCAGAAACACGGGTAAATTTAAGACAGTCTACCTTTACAGAGTTTGGTGGAGAATAGAAATACTATAGCTATCAGTGAGTATAGTTGAATTTTCAGATATTCTTTTCCAATAATCATTGAATTTTGCCACTAAGCTTAAAGTCTTTTTTCTGAACATCTTYCTGAAAGGTTACTATGTACATCTGAAATGTTTGTCTGCCACATTATAGCTTTTGAATAGTAGAAAGAAACTAGAGGAAACTGTAAGAAGGAWGATAGAAGAAATTTTCTTTATCTTGATTGTTTGAGATTGACTTCCTRTTTACTTCTTTTCAACACTTTGTCCTAGTCCTCATAGTTGGGTTTAATAGAATGTATGAATATAAAGTCTTTCAGTATTTGCAGAAACCCTTAGAAAGCACTCCAGCCAGATGGTTCTATTGTATAGCATCACTTTTCAGAGGTCTGGATTCTACTTCCATGATGTAACCAGCCTAGGTGGAGCACTACATATCTGAGGTCGGATCCCCTCCTTCAAGACTGTATAGTCCTTCCACATCGACATCATTTTCCTTTTTGACATTTTACTTCTTTACTATTTCAAGTAAAGATTAATATCTATAAAATATCGAGTAAATAGATTACATGAATGATTTTGGCTACAATACTGGCTTTGATTTTGTTCTTTTGTTGGAGCCTGGCTGATATATATAGAATATATAGAAGCATCTTTGATGATATGGTACAGCTGTGATACAATTTAGACCATAGCTAGGAGTGAAAAGTTCTTTCTTTTGCTTATATTTTCATGTTTAACAATCAAAAGTTATATCAATGACACTCCTATTTCATCCTATTTTGGGACTGTTTAAACAGTTTACAAGGAGCTGTCACTTGAGGCCTGTTTAAAATCTATATTCAGCTTTGATAATGTGAAATGATTAATAAAGGAGTTTCTACAAATGGCAGATTCAGGTATATAGAAATCAGAAGAAGTAATCATGTAGGCAGGGCTAGTTTCAAAATAGTAACTGGGTATTACTTTAGAACTGAAAGGATTAAAACCTTTGAGACACGTGTGACAAGAATCTCCTAGCAAGAATTGTGAACTTCAGCAGAAGTTCACAATCAACCTGTAAAAAGGAGCCAGGGAAACAGGTTCATCTCTACCCCTCTGATCTCCTACCAAGGCTCCCCATTAGCTGAGCTCAACTGGAAACTGAAGGTCACAGAAACCCCTTTGTGCACTTCACACAGGCCAATTTCCTGGCATCACAAAGGCTACTAGGAGTGGGAGGACTCAAGGCATGAAAGAATGAATGAATGGAGGCCACTTGATTCATAAGGGTTACTTACAAGCAACAATAAAATGTGYATAAAAATAGAAATGTTGAAAAGAATACTCGGGTAAGCATCAAAAATATACTGATGTCTAGAAGGAAGACATTGGGGGAGAACCTATTCACAGAGCATTTCTAGAACACAGAAGTTAAACATCAATGAGGAATAATTTATCATCTGAAAACACCATAGAAACAGGAAATGAACATTCAAACTAACATTTTTMCTTTTACTAATATATACTCTTTTTTTAAAAAAATATTTTTTAATCTTGTTTTATTCTCCAGACTTTATCCCCCTCCCAGTATGCCCTCTGACTGTTCCATATCCCACACCTCCTCCCCTACCCTCTACTGGTCTGCAAGGGGATGTCCCCACCCATTACCTACCACCCACCCCATCTGACCTTTAAACTCCCTGAGGTCTCAAGTCTTTTAAGGAATAGGTGCATCCTCTCTGACTGAACCCAGACCTAGCAGTCCTCTGCTGTATATATCTTAGGGGCCCCATCAGCTGGTGTATGCTGCCTGGTTGGTGCGTCAGTGTCTGAGAGATCCTGGGACCCATGTTAGTTGAGACTGCTGGTCTTCCTATGGGGTCGCCCTCCTCCTTAGCATCTTCCAACTTTTCCCTTATTCAACCACCAGCTGTGTCAGCAGCTTCTGTCCATTGGTTGGGTATAAATATGTGCATCTGACTCTTTCAGCTGCTTGCTGGGCCTTTCAGAGGACAGTTATGATAGGTCCCTGTTTGTAAGCACACCATAGCTTCAGTCATAGTGTCAGAGCCTTGGGCCTTCCTGTGAGCTGGATCTCAATTTGGGTCTGTCACTGGAGCTTATAGAGGTACTTAGCCAATTCATATGGATTCTGGAAAGCAGTTTAGTGCTAGGTAACATAAGAAACACTGAAGTAGCATGACAAATGCCACATATATATACACACATATATGCCATATATATACATATATATACATGTTATATATAACATGTATATGGAATACATCAACATTTCAATATGTAATATGTGATAAGTTGCAGAGCATTTAAAATTAATTAAGTTGTTCTTCAGCCCTCTAGAAGAATATCGATTTTTTTTAAATCCAAGAGTCTGACTACACAACGCATTGCATGGTTTATTTATAGACCACTAATGAAGTTGTAGCTAATCTTCATAATTAATTGGTATTTTTGTGCTTTGAGACCTAATCACAAATCTTTCACATACTGGCTCAAAGCAAAACAGGCTGTGGTACAGACATTTAAGGAAATCCTGCTTAATAATTTTATTATATAGTTCTGACACTAGATTATTTAACATTTTAGAATTATGGTTATATAAGGCCAAAACCAGTATTTCATTTGGCCAAATCAACTTTAAAAAAGATATACTGAAAAAAAAAAGAAAGGAAAGAAAGAAAGACAAAGGAACTGTGTGTTCATAGTAGATGAAAACTTTATTGGTTTGCATTATTTATTGTGTTGTGTTACTGTTAGATCCCCATACTTTATATGGATTTTTATTATAATGAAGGCAAAACAGAATTTTTCTCTTTAGAATTACTTGTTAATTTTCCTTTATCTTTTATTTATGGCAAAAGTAATTTTAACTCATGAGAAAGATGATTGTTTTGCTTATTTCATTATAGCTCTGGGGAATTTCTGAGAAGAACCTCATTGTACTAGTTTTCATTTTTGGATATTGAAACAGTAAGAAACTGCATAAAGACTCAGTGAATGAATAACAAACATCTGCTTAAGTGTAGACAATTGCTTAGCTTTAGGCCTTGGCTGAAAAATGCTGCAACAACAGCCAGAATGGTACAGACCTTCAGGTCACAGGCCATAGCATAGGCAGTCCAGTCTTGGAAGACAGGGCAATACTGACAATTTTCAAGTAGTTTTTCCCCTTTGGAGGAGTAGAAAGACAGAGTGGAGTCAGGTAGGCCTACCTATTCCATTTCACATTTATAAATTTCCTAAATCAGTCCACCTCCAAAGTGTTCACCAATCAAGGAGGAATGATGTCAGTTATATATGCTAACCTCTTTTCTGAAGACAATCGTTGATAAAGATTTGATTTGTTAAAAAGAAAAGAAATAATAGCTCTTTTTTTCAGTGTTAAGTGGTTAGTTGAATAAAAATGCTACAAAGTGGCCTGTGAATTCTTACCTATGCATTTTTGGAATTTATGGTGATGTTTAAAAGGGAGTGTATAATGTACACAATAAAGGAAGAAGGCAGAGCTCTTGTTGGGTTCTCTGGAACTTTTAATTAAATGATCTACTGACTGATTACTTCCAAAAGAGGAGGTAAGTGTGAAGTGAGAGAAGTGCTCTGTCCTCCTCATCTAAGTTCATAAAGGAAATGGTGTAGCAAAGGCTGAGAAAGAAGGGTAGTCAGTGCTCTTTCATAGAAATAGCATGTTTGTCTTCTGGAAGGGTACAAAATAGTCATGTTGTTACCTTCAGAGACTGTCTGACTGGTTGTATAAATGCCTCATAAAATCACCAGAAACATGCCAATGATGTCAGCAAGTCCAGTTCATTGTGATATTTTTCAGGAGGTTGTAAGAGGGAGTATCCCTTGAGTGGTATTAATGTGGAGCAATAGTAAATATCCAGGCTTTGTGAAAACTATGTCAGCCTGGTCCTGGTCAGAAAATGGGCTGCTTAGCCATTTTATTTCTCATGAAACAAACTCTTCTGAGATGTGCTTCATGTCCAAAATGGTCATTGGCTTGTCCCAGAACAGTTTCCATATTGTTGCTGAGTAACATGATGATATGGTGAATATAGGACCTTCAAGAGTTCAAGGGAGGCCATTTCTTTCACTTCAGTTGTGACTTAGCTCAATAGTTAGGTTGCTGGATGTTCAAGGCCATATGAAATGTACCCTGAGTTAAGTGGTTTCTGAGTTCTCATTGCATGAATTTGAGCTATTCATGAACCATGGATGTCGAGTTTTAGAAATGAGTGAGTGAACCAGAAGAGAAAAAAGAAGGCAGTGCTCTTGTTATTGGATCTTAGGAAATAAGATACTGAACTTCTGCTATTCCACAGGGGAAATTTTCCTGAAAAGAAAATCAATGGCTATATGCCCAGGAGTGGTTCTGGAAGTATCATACCCAGTTTTCTGAGGAACTGCCAGACTGATTTCCAGAGTGGTTGTACGAGCTTGCAATCTCACCAGCAATGGAGGAGTGTTCCTCTTTCTCAACATCCTTCCCAACACCTGAAATCTCCTGAATTTTTAATCTTAGCCCTTCTGAGTAGTGTGAGGTGAAATCTCAGGGTTGATTTGATTTGCATTTCCCTAATGACTAATGATCTTGAACATTTCTTAAGATGCTTTTCAGCCTTTTGAAATTCATCAGGTGAAAATTCTTTGTTTAGCTCTGTACACCATTTTAATAGGGTTATTTGGCTCTCTAGAGTCTACCTTCTTGAGTTCTTTGTATGTATTGGATATTAGTCCTCTGTGGGATGTAGGATTGGTGAAGATCTTTTCCCAATTTGTTGGTTGACGTGCAGATTCTTCAGTCATTCTTAGAAGGGTGAACAAAATACTAACTGGAGCAAATATGGAGACAAAGTGTGGAGCAGAGACTGAAGGAAAGTCCATCCAGAAACTGCCCTGCCTGGGCAATACAGTTACCAAACCCAGACACTATTGTGAATGCCAAGAAGTGCATGCTGACAGAAACCTGATATAGCTGTCTGCTGAGAGGCTCTGTCAGAAAAATTCAGTGGTGGATGCTCACAGCCAATCATTGAACTGAGCACAGGGTCCCCARTGGAGGAGTTAGAGAAAAGACTGAAGGAGCTGAAGGGGTTTTCAACCCCACAGGAAGAACGACAATATCAACCAACCAGACGCCCCCCCCCCCCAGCTCTCAGGGACTAAACCACCAACCAAAGAGTACACATGGAGGGACCCATGGCTCCAGCCACATATGTAGCACAGGATGATCTTGTTGGGCATCAGTGGGAGAAGAGGCCCTTGGTTCTGTGAAGGTTCAATGCTCCAGTGTAGAAGAATGGGAGGATGTTTGTGGGGAACACCTTCATAGAAGCAGGGGCAAGGTTGATGGGATGGTGAGTGTGGGGGAGGGACGGGAACCAGAAAGGGAATAGCATTTGAAATCTAAAATAAAGAAAATATCCAATTAAAAAATCTGGAATGAGGTAGGTCTTTCTACTTGATGCACCCAAAAGTTATCCATATGTTTTCTCCTTGTTTTGGGCAAGTCCTCACTTATAGGTTCTACACACTAGTAATAAATAACAGGTAACTAGGAAACAAAGCTCTCTTCTGTTATTTTGGCCTCCAACAAGGACACACTCAGAACTAACTCTTTGGAGTTCCTATCCTAAATGACTGGGTTCTACTGCTTGTTCTCTTCAATATGTTTTTTTTTTCTTTTTTTTTTATTTTCTATATTCTTTGTTTACATTCTGAATGCTTTCCCCTTTCCCACTTTCTTCAATATGTTTAAAAAGCTAAGTCATTTACACAAAGACAGAACATCCCTTTGGGGAACTTTGCAACAGGTTTTATCTGGACTGCAGTGTTTCTGTGGGTAGGAGTATGGGGATCGCAGTGGCACTATCTTTGCAAGTAGCAAATGAACACAAATATGTGAGGTGAAAATGAGAGCTAAATTGGGGTTCAGCACCACTTAGTTGGATTGGATCAAACTACTTGAGAGTCTGATGTCAGATGCTTTATTGGAAGCATATTAAACACAGTACACTTTGGGGGGAAGTTTCTAGGCAACACTTGTTCCTATTTCTGGAGCATTATAGAGCTTAAGATACGACTACATAGAAACTCTTTTGTAAAGTACATGCGAATTGTTCCATTAAGATGGATTCTGTAGGATACAGTCATAGAAGTAGAGTTCAGCTGGCTATAAATTATGTGACATCCTCCCTAAGGAAGGGTTGTATTAACTGAGAGTTAAAGATAAAGGTGTAGAGGAGGGAGAGTCTAGGAGCAACATTATGGAGGCATTTGGTGAGGTTTGTCTCTACAGAGAGCCCAGGCCACTGTGTTATTAACAATATTGACTTCTAGCTTTCTGGATGGAAAGTAGGTATTGTATTTCCTTCATTGCAAAGACCCTGAATTTTTAGCATTCCTGGTTTTCCTAATACTTATTTATGAGAACAATGACCCTGTGACCTCCATGTCAGGTAAATCTGATTTCACCCTTCTCTCAACCTGGGTTTTGAGTCTTTCCTTACAGTGATGTAAACCTCTTCATGAACCCTCAAGCTTCACCTCATGGCATGAAAGAACTAAGATTTCATTAACTGTCTAATATTTTGTGAACATATTCTTCCCATACTGAGACAGTAATTCAGTTTTATTTTAAGACAGATATCAGCTATTAGAAATAATGACAAGAAATGTAAATTTGAATATTTTTAGTTTATTTAGTAATCAGCTCAAATTTTTGATTTTAAACTAAAGATACTATAAGAGTATCTCAAAGGTTGTTAATGTATGAATTTTCAAGAATTAAAATTACTTTCCTAATCAAATTAGTAAATATACTAAGGTTACTATTCATGATTCTTATGAACATTTGCATTTCATATAAACTGCCGATTGGCTTAATGCTATTTACTTGCTTCTCTAGAAATTGCAATAATTAAATCATTCATTATGAAGTCTTCCTAAGAAGCCATCAGGAAAACCAGAAAGTGAATATTGCATTAAAAAGCAAAAATCAAATGAAATGAAAGACAAATTAACATAATTGGCATGGATTAATCTAATGAAATTGTTTCAGAACTCAAAAATAAGGGAAATTGGGTGCAAATAATTTTTATTTCTGAATTAGTTAATTTGTGAAGATGTGATGTTGTAACTCTAAATCAGCTTTAACTACTGGAGCAAAATCTCATGGAACAAGTGCCTTGAACATGAGCCCTGATTTCTCCTATCTCTGGAGACTGGGAATTCCATAAATAAGAAACCATCTGGAATATCTCTTGGAGATCCTCGTTTTGGATTAAAGATGTCTACCTTAGAAAGCATTTGGTTACTTGATATTATTATTTATTTCAACTGCTAGGCAAAGAGAGTGTCAGCTTTCTCGTAGGTCCCCATGTTGGCCACGCTCCAGTGAATGGCTCCATATTTGGGCAATACTAATTGTAATGTGTGTGTTTGTGTATCTGTATGTGTGTGTGTGTGTGTGTGTGTGTGTGAGAGAGAGAGAGAGAGAGAGAGAGAGAGAGAGAGAGAGACTTTAAAAAATATGATATGAAATGAAATTGGTAGGGTGAAGGGGAGTTGAGCGGACAGATCCAGAAGAAATTCAAAGTGGGCAGGAGGGTAGATATGCTCAAAATAATTGTTTACATATTTGAAATTTTCAAAGAATAAATAAATTATGCATTGTTCAAAAATAAATACCCATCTTCTTGTGTCCTCACATCATTGAAAGACAGAAACATTAGTTTACTCCTCTTCTTATGTAGTAATCAGCCTTATCCTGAACTCATGTTGTGATTTCATCCATCTCTAATAGGTCACAAAGGCCTCAATTCAAAATACTACCCTTTTATGGGGTAAGTTTTTAACGTATAAATGTTTAAAGGACATACTATGTTCTAAAGAACACTTATTTGTGGTTTATGATACATAATGTCAGTTTTCCAGGTGTGGGAGAAGCATCTGCATTCAGGCAGCATTATTATGAGAGCACTGAATGTAGAACAAATAACTGCAGATGGGTTCCAACTGTACTGAACTCATTCTGCCAAGCATGGGCTAGGTTGTATCCCTTAGAATTAAGATAGAACTGCCAGTGCTAGACAGATGGCTCAGTGGTTAAGAGCACTGACTGTTCTTCCAGAGGTCCTGAGTTCAATTCCCAGCAACCACATGGTGGCTCACAATCATCTGTAATGGGATCTGGTGCCCTCTTCTGGTGTGTCTGAAGAGAGCAATAGTATACTCATATACATAACATAAATAAATAAATCTTTAAAGGACAAAAGGATGGAACTTCAAAAGATCATGGTGCTCAAATTGGGAGGAAGTTGAACTGGAGACTATGTTGAATAATGATAGAAAATATAAGTACTAGGAATAATAGATAAAGTGAAGAATCTATTAACTGTGGAGTAATATGACGTATGAAGTATACTTTTAAAGCAATTATAGGAATGATAGTCTTCGGATGAATTGTCACCATTGGGAGAAAGGCACTGAGTATAAGGAACATACTTTGGAATCCTATTAAAGCCCATCTATGACTTATTGTTTTAGTAACCTTTCTGCACTGCTTGTTGGATACTGTTCTTTCCCAATAAGTTGAATTTTCACTTTAAAAAATGAAACTCATGAACTGAGACCTGTACATTCACACATAATTGGTTGAGCTACATGAAGATAGCAGACTGTTTCCCAGTGCGGGGCTGCTGAATCTCCCAGACATTTGCTGAAGAAATTGCACAAGATGGAGAAAGCCATGGTGTGAGAACAGAAAGACAGAACTAGTGGGAAACTCCTGTAACCACAGTGTTAGAACATTGGTTAATTATTACTCCCCATGGTTAATGGTATGTAGTGGCTCAAACCCATTAGTGAGGAAAAGAAATACAAACAAGCCTGACAGTGATTTATCCTCCAAGTTGTGGGAACCAGGACCTCCTTGGAATATCTGATTTTATTTATGGATTGTAAGATAACCTTTAGGGACTGGATGTGTCAAAAAAGAATCAGAAATTAAATCATGTGCCAAAGCCAGTTCAACTTAGCTCCAAGAATCAGTAGATATTGTCTAAAGGATCACCAAGTTTATTAAATTTAAGCACATGCTTTTTCCTCATTACTCCTTTCCTGAGTTCACTAGGAAGTTCCTGCCCATCTTAAAAAGCTGCAAAAGACATCAAAGTCCTTGCTCATGTGAACTGTGCGAGACAGACCAAGCAGTTTTGCTTGCTAGTAAATTCTGCTGTGTTTCATAATCACTTTCACTTATCCCAACTATAGAAGCTGAAATTACACCAAAGCAGCATAATGAATAATGATGATGGTGCTTGCAAAAATTATTGTGACTAATCATGTTAAGCCTACTTGGTTAAACTACTTGGAAATCAAGATGCAATCCCTCTCTGGTTGATTGGATATTTTAATACGATTGTAAAAATCAAAATGTAGTTATGTCATCTTTAATTCTCAAAGATAATTGCATTGTTTTTGTAACTGTCAGGATGTATTTTCAGTGTTACATACACAGGAAACCAGTCTGATATGATAGTCAAACACAACCAGTTACAATGGTTGTAGGTCCTTTTGCCTTGGTGTGGAAAATTGTTCTAGTTTTATCCTGCAATGTTTGTCTATGCTTTATGATCAGATAATAAGTTCAATATTGGAAGTTTTGGTGATTTGGATTGTCAACTTTTACTAGTGTGTTCTTTATTTTTTAATTTCTATACAAGATAGGAGGATTATCTATATAGATTTGAATCTATTTTGAAAAATGTTCAATAGTATTCTCTCTCTCTCTCTCTCTCTCTCTCTCTCTCTCTCTCTCTCTCTCTCTCTCTCTCTTTCTCTCTCCCTGTGCCAAGTATGTAATGAATAGAGAGTTTCCACAAGAGTTCGATCTGGTGGATAAACTGATTCGGGATTTTGATTTAATTGTTTGATTGGTTTGGATTTCGGAATCAATTAGCCACTTTGCGTTTACCTCCAATTCCCACGCTTAGATTCTAAATGTTGGCTTTTCTGGTACCTTTGTTAGTCTGGTTCTCTCTTGTGTTATGTGTCATCAAAAAACATGCAGTTTAATAAAGCTCATGTTCAGTGAACTAGTTATTAAAATATTTATTCTCTTTGAATATGTATTAATCAGCATGATGTGTTACTTATTCAGATGTGAATCCGGGCAGAGGTAGGGTATAAGCTGGAATGCAAAGTGCAGATCCTGCCCTGCTGGGAGGAAAGATGCTTCCTCAGGCAGCAGCCAGCATCTGAGTCTTAAGGACACTGGGAAGCATGCAGCTGGATGAAATCCTGTGTGCATCTCCCACAGCTGCTGCTTTACTCTCTGTCAGAGTGGGGCTATGCTGATTAAGCCCAGAGTATTTACATTTTTTCATTATATCTTTTTCTCTGACCATCTGTAAATCATGAAACAGAAGTAGGTGGGTTTCCCCTTTTGGTACCAATTCAAATATTCTTTTTCAACAAATGTACTGCCAAGGCCCAGCATGTTTCTATCCCCTCATCAACTCTGGCATTGCATTGTATTGATCTTCTTCAATATCCATTGATCATCAGAAGGCATCATCAGTTATGTATTCATTGACCTCTTTCCAAATCACTTAATTTCATCCATTGAGCATATGAATTTATTGAATGTTTTGCCTATAAAACATACACTACTCTGGGCTTTGTCACATATAGGACCCTAATAACTTAAAACATTTACTATTTAAAGCATGTTCTGGTGTTTGTTGTATATTATTTTGTTTTGAGACATGATTTTGCTGTTTCCCAGGCTTAATTTGAGTAAGGTTAAACCTGAGTTCTCAAAGTAGCTATACTACATCTATAATTAGTTTAATGTTATGTGCTTAATTTTTTTATATTGCTTCTTGCAAAGCAATACCTTTATTCTGAGACTCTTGAGTTGAGGTTTCTCCCATTCTCTCTCCTCCCTCTACCCTCACTGTCTTGCTCTGGAAGGAGTCTGGTATTGTGACTATTCTTGCTAACTTTAGAGAGTCCCACAGGGGTAGAAGGAGGGGCTGGTGTGTTCTAATGCCAGTTTGGAAATCAGTCCTCCCCATTGACCTGTGAGATGACTGCAGCTCTAGCTAACACTCTGGATGAAATTACATGAGTGACAGCATAGGGCAACTCAGCTGCAGTATGCTGTTAGGATTCCTAATCCACAGAAACTCTTGATGACTATGTGTTTCTGTACTACTAAACTTGTGGTGTATGATTTTAAGCAGTGGGGAACTGAAGCACTTATTTTAGCTTTGTTTTTTTTCTTTACTAAGCAATGAAAAGTTTGAAAAATCAAGACTTTTTTTCTTATTGCTGCTCTAATTTTATGAGGTCCCATTTGTTTATTTTTTTATTGGATATATTCTTTATTTACATTTCATTTCCCTTTTTCTGGATTCCCCGCCCCCCAGATGTCCCATATGTCTTTTTCCCTTCCCCGGTTCCCCCATTCAACCCTTCCCACTTCCCTGTTCTGGTATTACCCTGCACTGATGCATTGGGCCTTTCCAGAACCTGGGTCC
>BDUI01004175.1:61740-85480 GCA_002335545.1 Apodemus speciosus
TAGTTTAATATAATCTGTAATAAATGTACATATTGTTTCTTAAGGAATATTAGTTTAAAATGGCTTTTGTTCCTATGATTATGATGGAATAATTGGAGTTTTCAGGGAGCAAAGACTGCCCAGGATTTGGTTTTATAATTTTTGTCACCAGATTTTTATTGCTAATGTAAAAAAAAGGTTGGTTTTGTTTTTAGGGTTTGTTTTGTTTTGTTTTTTAGAAATGTAAGTAGATGGACACTGGCAACTTTGTGAGGAACGGAGACATGCCGAGTTGCTCTCAAGTCTGGCACCATGTTGTTGGGAAATAGGCATTTTATTTTTGTCTGATAATTGGGGCTCAGTTTTTATTTTTATTTTACAGACAACTGTTATAACAATATTGTATTCCTTGGCATTCGTTGTTCAGCATAGATAATGTGTACACTATTTCTGTGTACATAATCCTATTTAATTTTTTGCATAAAATAAATGCTTTTAGATGTCTAAAAAGAACCCAGTGCAAAAAAAACTGGTAACAACTTTGGAGAAATATGTGAATAATGTTTATATCTTCCCGAGAGGAAAAGGTTTCTTGATTTCATTTTGCCAGAGTTGTGAGTTATAGTCTATGCCAATATCCTGAGCCTCTTGGACATATCTGAATTCATCCCTTTTAGTGTGAGGCCAAAAACTCATTCAACATCCAAATTCCATGCACCAGGGTCCTCATATGCCACTCTTTACATTGTCTAGACACTCATTCATGAGTAAGAATTTTCACAGGGCGGAGTGGCTGCAGAGTTGCAGGTGAGGGTGCTTTGCGTTACTCTTTGGGTCATTCAGTCTCTGTACTCTTCTGTCTTCCTCCTTGAATCCATGGCATGTATTCTACGATAGTTCCCCAGGTGATAGTGTTACACATAGGTCCATAAAGTTGGACCATTGGCGAAAATTCACTGATACCACTAGATTAAGTGATTTCTGGAGCTGAAGAGTTACATATCAAAAAGGTAGGGCAGCCGGGGAGATAGCAAAGTACTTTCTGGGCAAGCATTGGGACTTGAGTTAGATTCCCTAGAAGCTGTATACAACATGCTGAGCATGGTAGCACGGGCTTTCATCCCCAGCGCCGAGGAGGCAGAAGCTTGTGGATCTYCGGAACTCATTGGCTGCCCAGGCTGTTCTACTTTGTGATTTCTAGAACAACRAGAGATCTCAAAATAAAAATAAAAACAGTGGATGATTCCCCAGTAGCAACAGGTGAGGTTGTCCTCTGACCTCCACTTTGCCCAGTTTCAGAAAAGCAACTGAGCAGCAAGTCTGATGGCATAGTCTGGCCATTTTAGAACTCAGGAGAGTGAGGAAGGAGGATCATGAGTTCAAGGATAGTTTGGGCTACACAGAGAGACCTTGTGTATCAACCCTTCTTCCCTATAAAAGCAACGAGATTTGGCCATTATAAAAGTGGTTTCAACAAACTAGAATAGAACAAAAAAATATAAACAGGGAAAAAAGAGTCAAAGAAAAAGTACAAGAAACACACAGAGATGCAATGATACATACTCATACAAATACAGAAATTCTATAAAAATATAAAATCAAAAACCATAATGTATAAGCAAAATACATGTAAGGTAATTTTTAAAAAAGCAAAGAAAGCGTTATGAGTCAACAAAAGAAAACAAAAACAACCTTCAAGAATGCCGTTGAGTTGATTTTGTGTTGGCTGTCTACTGCTAGGCATGGGGCCTGCCTTTACCTGTGATGTGTATACTTAGTACAACTCCACTAGAGAAAATAAAGTTTTCCTTTTTGAATGGTTGTCAGTTGGAGACACCTTCTGGGAAGAGGTGGGAGTTTGCATCCATGTCCCTTCTTAGTGCTGGTATCCCCTCTGACTTAGATTGGATTCCAATGTCCAGGGGGACAGTGTTCAGAGGCATCAGAAACTGGAGTTAGTGAAAATGAGGAGAATCTTGTGAGAATAATTTCTGTCACACCCATAAAGAATATTGATATGGTAAAGAATAAGGAAATTAATTCTGATCAGTCTACCCAAGGCAGCATCAGCAGTGACCGAGGAAAGAAAAGAATGTGTAAACTGGGTATGCTTTCACAAACGTTGTGAGTTCATATGTGCATCAGCCCTGTCATGTCTGTCTCCTTGAGGTCTTCCATCCCCAGGGTTCTTACAATCTTTCCACCTACTTTTCCAAAGTTCCCTGAACCCTGAGTGGAAGAATTTGATGGAGACATCCTATTTAGATTGAGTGTTCCAAGGTCTCTCACTTTCTGAACATTGTCCAGTCGTGGATTTCTGTATTTGTTCTCACCTACTACAGGAAGAAGATTTACTGATGATGACTGAGCAAGACACTGATCTATAAGTATAAGTGTAAAAGTGTAAGTATAAATATACGTATAGCAGAAGTCATTTTATTGCCATGTTCCTTTTGTTGAATAGTCGTATTTGTCTTTCTCATGGGTCTATGAGCTAACTAGTCTCAGGTTATTGACCAACTGAGAATTCTCAGGCATGGGTCTTTCCTTGTGGAGTGGACCACCTTAAATACAGTCAGATAGTTGGTTACACCCACAACTTTTGTGACACTATTTGCCAGCATATCATTCAAGTAGATCAGTATTGTAGATCCAAGGTTTTTAGCTCGGTTGGTGTTTACCTTTCTCCTCTGGTAGCAGGAAGCATGCCTTCTTCAACCATGAGCTAGTCAGTAAGGTTCTAGGTGGGCACTAGTTCAACCTTCAGTGTTCAGTGACTAATGTAGGTGTTGTCTTCAACAATAGGGCCTAACCATCAGTTTGTGGAGAGCCACCAATGGCTTGGTTTATTTGTGGGTTTCCAAGGGGCATCTCCAGCCAACAACTCAATTATATGTAAGCCATTTCTGGCACTAGAGGTTTCATTTGGTGGTAAAAGATGCTTAATTAGAGCTTTGTCTCCTGTTTCTTGGTGATTCCATTTTTATTTATTTTATTTATATGTGTATATATTGTAAGAAGCTTCTACGATAGTAGGTTTCCATATGACCCTTCAAATGGCCCTTAGTTTTAGCTGTCTCTCCCCATATTTCCTTTTATCCACCCCTTTCTTCCCTCTCCCCATGTAATTTCCAGACTACAATCATTCCTTCTTTCTGAGCTCTCTCTCCCTTCATACATAACGTGCCAATTCATTATATAATCTCCCTCTTTCCAGTCTTCTAGTTTCCTACAGACTCCTTTGTTCTATGTTTTATAAATATTTGGAAAGCAGATCCAATGGGTTATTAATCTCAGCAGTACCTTCAGGACCTGACACCAACTGTTATCCTTACAACTTCTGGCCAAAATTACCCCCTAGTTCTAACCCTAACCTGACAAGAAGGTTCTCTTCCCCTTATGAATTAATCAAAGGTTCTTGTCCTGCAGTCATTTTAAAATTTTTAAAATGATTTTAAAAATACTTTTTCTAAGAAAATTGAGGCAAAAATAAAATAAGCGATCTGTATGGAAGTACCTTCGAGTATATTGTACACATTAAAACCCCAAACCAATTTCTACTGTATTGTATTTTGTAGTTGAATATGACTATTTGGGGGAATATGAGGGTCAAATAATCTCTACCTTCAGGATGCACGTTTGTTATGCAGTTTCTTCCCAAGCCTCTCTCCAGCTCATTTTACCTTTACCAATTTCTTCCCTGATGTTCACTTAAGAGTGTTTCTATTTTCTCTTTCTGATTTCACCACATGACTAAACTATGATAGTGTTTTGAGGTATCTGCTTTGCCCTTTCTGGTATCTATTCAATCTCTCTTCCTGTATTCCATCTTAACTTCATTCATGGAATCTTTTTCTCATTGTTTTCTGGTCAGAACCTCTAAGAAATTGGCTAGGATTCATAAATATTGTTCCACCTTTAGAAAGAATCCTACTTAACATAGCTTTAATGTACTCTATTTAATCTTAGCATGTTTATTTTAACAGCATCTAACTGCATAAACACCCATGTTTCCTGGAGTATTATAAAAGGAATAAAGTTAATTCTATGAGTATAGGTTTCAATTCTGTTCTTTGCTGAGTTTTATAGCTTAAAAGTACAATTCCTATAAAACCTTCTCTGTGTTCCTAACAGTCTCAAAGAAGGTATTTATCAGATTATTTGAGATAGATTTTTATTCATCTAGTACTTTCCAAAGAGGAAAATTCAAAGGCAACTAAAATTGACCTCAAATTTCTGTACCAATTATCCACCACAGTTGCATGCTGGAAAAACTCCCAGGGAGTCTAGAACTTAGTGCCACCTGGGTTCCAGCCCAGACTAACTCACCCTGGAGGGTAGCCTGGGATCTGTTTTTGAAGCTCTTTGGAAAAATCTAGCACCCAGCCAGAATAAAGAAGTGCTGTGTCTATAGTAATAAGTACAAAGAAAGAATGGTGATAAACAAAATATGTTAAGGGTCAGCACTTTGGTTGGTCTCCAACCCTACATGCTCAGAGGCGGGTGAGAGTCCTTTCTTTGGCCCAGTTCTGGATTTCTGCTTGTCCAAATATGAGATAAAAGATCAGACCAAACATGTTGACAGCAGCAGACAGGAAAAACACATTCCTCCATCCTGATTCAGAATCCTGAACACAAAAACATACAATGAATTATTAATATTATAAATTTCTTTCCTATCAATGATACAAGTCCTCTAATTTCCATATTGCATTGCTAATCACACACACAAATTAGGGGGCAAATACAGAACACACTTAGTATCCTGTTGGCCCAGGGAGGTCATGAATTTTTGGGAACCAAATGACTCTAAAAAGCACATTGGGTCCTGTGTTGTGGTAGCTACTTTCCCTTAACAAATTAAGCAATGCTGATGCTTCTCCAGAAATCTGGATTTCAACAATTATAAATGTGAAGTTTTACAATTATGCCAACAGTGCATAGTTAAGGTGTGCACTTCTTGCTTTGTTTAGTTTTTTTAGCTATTGACTTCATGATTGAAGTTCAGCTCCTTACACGGACCTCTCAATACATTGTGAGTTACACTTGACTTGTTTGGTAAGCTCTCCTGTCAGGCCAATTCACTGTTCCATTATCATCATAGTGAATTCTTATAAATTTACTCACAGATTAGCCCGGAATGTAGGTCATCTAGCTGTTCTAAAAACAAAACAAAACTCTGCTTCTCAGGCTGACACGCCAGCTCTTCCATCCTAGCCTGCGTCTTCCATTACTGCCTTCCCTTTTGCTCCCTAGACCACACCTAGAGGTGGAGCAAACCTCTCAGCCTCTGCGCCCTAAAGTCCTACTCTCCTCTCTCCTCTGTCTACAGATTGATGTCTTTATTAAGACCCTCAGATACTAGTTTTCCCTTTAGTGATGTAAAAACTGTCCACACCTAATCCGATTGGACTCTTCATGATCCCCCCTCCTTCTCCCATCTTCATCACTTACTAATTCTTGATATGACTCATTCACTCCTGTCAAAATGAAGGCCTCTCTCTTGCCTCTTTGGTTGTGAGCCTAATCTTTAATTGCTGAGCTATCTCTCTACCCCGTCTCACTCTTTTTACCTCCTGGAAGCCATAGGAAAAAAAAAACCTATTATTTGTACCCAAACAGCTCATTTTAACAAAATGAATACTGATTCCCTTTGACAAACTCAGCTTTTCACTGTTCTTTCCCTGGGAAGCACGGCACGCCTCAGTCTCATTTTCATGGACCCAAATGTTCAAATCCATGCTTGCTTCCCCTGGCCACCTGTACAGTCTTTGAGGGCACAGTGTATATTTTCAATGCCTAAAACAATACCTGCCACTTGCAGATGTTCAATAACATGCCCAACCTGACTGATGAGGAATCCGGTGGTAGTGGATGAGATGATTCCTGCAGTAAGACCGAATCCCCTTGAGATGCCCATGAGGAAACTTGCATATCTGTGGAGAAGATGATTTTATGTAGAATACCATCCATAGCAGAAGGTCAGCTCTCATGAAACACATTTTTAATGGCAAGGTCATTTGGCCTAGTAGTTTTTGTTACCTAAAGACATCTAAAGAGATATTTATTTACCAACTTTGAAATCATCCATCCACTGAATCAATAGCTAGAATAACCAGAGAAGTAGCTTCTGTGGGAACTTTTTTCACAACACGGTTCAGTGCAGAGGGCAGTTTACATAACAGACAAGTATCAGTTTCCAACCCCAAAGCCAAACTGTATGCCTTTAGATCCTGGCTCTGCCCTTACGTGACCACAGGCAGGCCTCATATACCCATGTGCTTCAGGCTCCTCTCCCAGAATTAGGGGGTCATAATAGGTTCTACCTAATGTATTTGTGATGATGACACATATTGATTTCTGAGATTGTGTTAGCATAGGCCTGGCTTGTGGTGAATAGTCTATGTGTGGTGGCTGATATAATAAACACCTTGGAAACTTCCAAAACAGAAGTCTATGGCCTTTCCCCAAAACACACAGTTTAATCTCTTACCAGGGAACTTGAAAAACTTTCTCTATCCAGAAATGAGACACATGGCCATGGCTGTGAACCGGCATTTTTAGTTATCTGTCACTTCACCTTGATTCAGTAGACATCAACAGACAGGCTTCCACATTGGCACTGACACTGAGATCTACCATCACTTGAGTAGTCTGACACTAGACAGGTAAAAAGCTTACCTGGGGGCAACGTCTAGGGTGTTGATGATGAACCCTGAGTCACACAAATTGCTGGTCCCAGGAATGAGTATCAGCAAAGCAATGGTTGCTATGTAACTGGAAGTCACAAAAGGCAGGGCCACAGCACAAAGGGATGGAAGGAGGAGCCCTGGAGAATGGGGACATGTCAAGAGGTTTCTCAAAGCACATGCAGGAAGGGGGTGATTACCTGAACCCACACACCTATCCTTACCCAGGGATGAAAAGAGTTTTCGAACTGTGATTAAGCTGAGAAGATTCCTGGATAGAAGGAAATCTGCCATCTGACCTCCTAAAATTGTACAGCTTGAGGCAGCAATGAAAGGCAGGGAGGACAGAACCCCACTCTGAAAGAAGGAAATGTACACAGAACATCACAGAGCAGTGTAGGGCAGAAYGACCCTAGCCTAACCTCTGACATCCCAGAGTTGTTTGAGGGAAACTAGCACCCTTGCCACCTGGAAGGTTATTGCCTTAGGTCAGAGAACCGACGCCCAAGAAAAGGGATGTCAGTTTCTGGGGAAAACTTCTGGACCAGTAGGTGTGGCAGAAGAACATGGCGATTAAGAACCCAGATGCACCRCAGCTCCGCCATGCAGAAGTCGCAGTAGTCGTGTAACCCAATGTAAATTATCTCACCTCTGAATGTCCCAGTTCCACTGTTGTGAAATGGGAGTCATGGCAGTGCCTCTGTCACCACCATTGTGAAGGTGAAATGATTCTATACACTGGAATATAATGGGGTTGCAGAACTACAGTCATTATTGTCACAGTCACAGGAGAGGAGTGTACTCACATCTCTGATGTTAACGTGCAACACTGTACTTATGTACGTTGGTAGGTATGTTATGATTATGGTGCAAAGCCAGAAATGACTGAAAAAGCCCATGAAAATGGCCCACAGTGGCAGGCATCTGACCATCGCCTTTATGGGGATGGATCTTCTGGGAGAACTAGACTGAAAGAAAACATCAAACCAACATTGGCATTAGGATAGGTTACTCTAGAAACAGTGCTCTGCAGATGTCTGTGTGGTCCATGGGTGGAAGGAGAGGGTGCACTGTACCTGCTGAACCACTGAGGATGTGATGTGTTCCTTTTCCCTCGCACCTATGCATGGGTGATGCATGGGGTCATCATAAATCACTGTGAACCACAGTACACAGCAGACACAGCCAATACTACCTGGGAAGTAGGGATACAGTTATACTTTGGATCGATTCACATACTGAAAGATTCTACCATACATACCAACTTTGGATTGTTCTACCATATAGACCTAAATTTCCCTTTTCTCTTTTCCACCCTATAAAACTCCTTCTATTGAGCATTTTTAGATGCTAGTTCTCAAATATAAACTCGCTTTTTACCAATGTCAGAATCTTGGAGATAATGTGAGCATGAAAATGAATACAGTTGAGGCTTAAGGATTCAGTATTTATGTATAGCTATATCTGGCCTTAACAGTAACTTTTCGGGTGCTCAAGTCATTGTCTTGTTTTGGTTTGTGTGGCTGAAACTGAAGAAAAAGTAGTTATGCACACACGAAACCACGCCACGGCATCAGTCATTGTGGCACAGAAATATTTCCAATATGTTTGCAAGAGGTTGCAAACTATAGATCTCTTGTGGACTCCAAGCAGGAGCAGTTTTTGCAGGCCTGGTTACCATGTGTGAAACAAAATGTCACAAAATGACAGTTTCTCACACTGCCTCCCTCTGCCTTCCTCTGCCTCTGGAGTGCTGGGGTTAAAGGCGTGCACTACTGGCATCATTCCAAAAATATTCTATGTTAAAAGATTTTGAGAACTAGTTGTTCTTTAAATCCCTCTCATATTAACTGATTAATCTGTTGTTTTATTGGGAGCTAAATTTCAGATACTATGATCGCCAAAGCAATCTGGAAAATATTATATAATGGATCCTTTGATGTAAGCATTTCACAGTTTAGCGAAACAAGAAACATTACATGTCGTGAACAGGAAGTGCCGATAAAAGATCATAGAGGGGAGAATGGCTGGACCTGATGAATAGGCTGCAGGAAGGGACGTCTAAATTAAGCTTTGCATGATTCACTTGATAGAGAACAGGCTAAAGGCACATTGGATAAATGTAACAATTATTACAAAATGTGTAGACACATTGAAAGTGCTCTTAATCAGCTTTGATGTCTTAACTGCACAACAGCAGGAGACCAGGCACTAGAGATGCGATGGTGGAGGTGCTGGGAGGTGTGTGTGGCAGACAGGAAAGGCTTTGTAACTGATTTCTCAAAAGCTTCTCAGAAAGCTGTGGAGAGTGATCTCATCTACCCCGTACATGTGGATTGTTCAAACTTCTGGGAAGGTGTGAGACCAAGATTCATGAACTATACTAAGAAAGCTACCCCTCATTCCTCATTCCTCAACATTCTTTATCATTTTCCATTTAACAAAGAATATGGGGAAAGTCTGCGTGTTTTTCTATCTTAAAACAAATGCCTGAGAAGTGGAAGAGATACATTTTAACAGACAGTGACTCACCAAAGATGTAGAAGATAAAAGGCCAGCCCAGTGCCTGTGAGATTAGTCCTCCCACACAGAGGATGATGAAGGACCCAAATGCTGCCCCTAAAGGGAAGACAGGGGGAAAATCTTATGGAGATAACAATGGCTAAAATGTGAACAGTGTCTCTATGCTGATTTGGAATTACTGGGTGATGAGAGGATTTATTCCTGTTCACAGGGCTTTCCCAAGATCATGAGAAATAATGAGCACTGTACTAAACAACAGTCTACTTCAGTAGCTCTGCAACAGCAATGTGGGCAACTCTAACTTCTCAGCTTATCATAGAAACTCCTGCAAGTACAGCTCACCATGGTAGAATGTGAAACTGGGCACAGAAATATAAAGACTTACCAAAATTAGAGAGGTACTGTCCCTACGTACAAGGAGACTTAGCTCTAATTGGTGAAAGAATAATGAGCAAAATGTACTATCAAAAATGTATTCCCACTGGACTACACTTGGCCCTTGGGATCTACAATGACGAAAGCAACAGCTGGGTATGATGGCACTCAGGAGTCTCAGGAAAGGGATTGACATGAATTTGAGGCCACTATGGATTACATCAATCGAACCAGACCAGCTATGACTATCTAGTAAAACCGTGTCTCAAATAAGGAACAAATAAACAAAGCTGAACAAAAATTACAGCTATGCATTTTATGGATTCACAGTAGGAAATGCTTTTTACATAGCAATATTACACATACTTAGTGTGCACAAACACTTGCACATACAACCACATACACAAACCTCAGAAAGGTTTCATGAGTTCATAGTCGCCTGTACAATGTGAAAGGAGTCTATTCTATGCTATTCTATCTATGCTATTTTCTATTCTATTTTATTCTGTTCCCTTCTCTTCTGTTCCCTTCTCTTCTGTTCCCTTCCCTTCCCTTCCCTTCCCTTCNCTTCTCTTCTCTTCTCTTCTCTTCTCTTCTCTTCTCTTCTCTTCTCTCCTACCCTGCCCTATTTTCTCTGTTTATCTTCATGTTTTAAATCCTAGATTTTTGCTCCCACTGAATTGGTATCACAGCACAGTTCTATTCTTCTATTTGAGAAATGATACTACAATATAAAGGCAATAATGAAATTATAAACAGTTAAAATTAAATTAACTTCAATAGGAAGACTAGAAAATTGTCTGAAGAAGGCAGTAAATGTCTGTGGTTTTAACAAAACCAGGGGTATAGAATCTTTTAAAGATATGAACCTGTGAGCTGAGAGCCATGGGGAATGGAAAACAGCTGTGGACAACTCAGGCTACCAGATCCTCACCTGCAGAGGGAGCTGTGTAGTCAGCATGTTGTAACAAAGTGCCTGACCATCTATTAGTATAATAAGGAGGTGAGTATTCTGTAGTTGTAAGGGGGCAGGCACATGGAAGATACTCAAGCTGATAAGCAAAACTGCCTCAGCAGTACAAAGAAAATAGAATTGATGGAAAGAGGAAATCCAGGCAGAGAAGAAAGACTAGCTGGGAGCACTTGGAGATAGAGGAAGCCCTGACAGTGGTGGTAGAGAAGCAAACAGGAGGGTTTCTATGACCGAACAGACTACAGGACACGGCTTGTGCTGGACTCATGAGTGAGCTGTTCGTAGAACCCAGATGTGTCCTTTACATATGTGTCCTCAGGTCTACAAGGTGCTGTGCAGTCGCCTCCAAGGGGGCCTTGGTGAGACCACACATTATGAGGATCCTTCTTACATTATGACCAAGAGCAGGAGCTCTGAGAACAAAGAGCCTGGGCTTAAATCTTGGTTCTACTACTTACTGTTTATTTGTGTTTGGGCCAATTACTTAATCTCTACACACACTAACTCCCTTCTCTGGGAGATAAAAACACAGAAGTAGCGTGCATATAAGAGAGTTCTGTGAGTTACTTAGCTCAGAATAGTAGAATGATGTGGCTATTTCACCTCCCAGTTGATTTTGCTCTTGGCCTCTCTGAGTCCTTATTTTGCCCTCCAATATTTTCTTGAAATGTGAGTGTAACACGTTTTTCATTTATGCATTTCTTTTTTGTCTTTCTTGAAACAGAGTCTCAAGAAAATGTAATTTTCTATAATATAAGCTGAGTTTAAACTCACAATCCTCCTGCCTCTGCTTCCTCAATATTAGAATGACAGGCAATAGTCACCATGACAAATTCCATTTCTACCTTTCATAAAGCTCAGCATTTTTTCCCCATCAGGCCTTAGCCTTTGACTGATATAGGTCACAATGCTTGGCCCTACTCCTGAGCCTGAGGCTTTACAGCACAGATGTGTGTTTCTCCTTTGTTACACAATCGTCTCATATTGCTCTATTTTTTCTTGGTTGTTGAAATCATCTGAGTCGCAGAAGGACAGCAAATCACAACCTGCTGACACACTTACGTGTCCTCACCTGAACCTGCAATGCTGGTGAGCTTGCTCCGTTCAAGTGGCGGAGCCCACTTTGCCCAAATTGTGAACTGACCGGTCCATGCCATTCCCTGCAATAAAAGTCATTGAGATCTTTGTTGTTTTGCAGATGCTGGGAATCCGTATCCCACTCAGTCTGAGATAATATCTGGATACCTGTGCCATCCCCTGGACTGTGCGAATGACGATGACCAGAATCACCCCAAAGTCGGCAGCCAGTGGAGTGATCAGCGTGAGCAGGGATGAGATGAGCAGCCCAGCGCCAAGTATCTGCTTGGCCCCAAATATCCCCGCTAAGTATCCACTCGGTATTAACGTCAGTATGATTCCATAGCTGATGGAGCTGAAGATGACGCCCTGGGTCTCTGTGCTCCACTGATAAACAGCCGCCTGGAAAAGAAGGAAAGGGTTAGGGTTAGTAGTAGGTAGCAGGGGCATCCTCTTTGCTAAGAAGTCCTGATTTGAAAATCTACTTTATACCCAAAGTTGTTCTATATTCAAGAGATTCTATTATAATTCTACTACAAATACTTAGTTTGATTTAGGGTGTTTTTTCCTCAAATTTTTACCTAACTTACTTTTATTTGTTTTACAAATAACCAACTCTATCCCTAATTTATTTCCCTTAACAGGAGGGAAAATTTTAAACGTAAGAAATAAAGAGATTGAGGTATTTGATTATGGAGTTAGAGAGATATGTCTTGGCTGTTAAGGGTACCTGCTACTCTTGCAGAGGACTCAGGTTTGGTTCCCAGAACCCACGTGGTGGCTCACAACTGTCTGTAACTTTAGCTTCAGTGCATCTGATGTCCTTTTGGTTTCTGAGAACATATGTGGAGGACACATATATGCAAGATATTAATACATAGAAACATTAATAAATCTTTTTTTGGAAAGATAAATGATCACATAGATGAGAGTCTGCGAACAGCAGCAAGCCTCAGCAGGATGGCTCCCGTGCCAAAGAGCTTGTTTGAAAACTTGAGTGCCACCAACTCTCATTGAATAAAGTGAACACAACTTTTCTGATTTCTTAACAAAATTAACCCCTGATTGAAAAATAAAAATCACATTTAGTTGTTATGTGTGCTCTACCTGGAAGAATCGAGTTACTAAGATATACATTATGAATGAATGACTCAGTACTTTAATAGTCTCTAGAGATTGAAAAATAAAAATAAAAATCACATTTAGTTGTTATGTGTGCTCTACCTGGAAGAATCAAGTTACTAAGATATACATTATGAATGAATAGCTCAGTACTTTAATAGTCTCTAGAGATCTTAGATCACCAAAGGATGTAAAACAAGAAATACTTTATTAACTTTAGATGACTTTTATCAGCCAGGCATTGATAGAACATGCCATTAAGCCCAGCACTAGGCAGGCAAATTTCTATGAGCCAGCCTGGTCTACATAACAAATATAGAACAGCCAGGGCTATGCAGAGGGTCCCTATCTCAAAATATAAATAACAAAAAAAGATTATTATAACTTATAGTATATGATTCATGTTAGAATTAACATTTGAGGGTACATATAAATAGAACAGAAAACTTGAGGAAGGAAAAACAGTTTAGGAAGATCCAAGAGAGGGAGTGATTTTGAGGCATCTTTTGAAAAAAAAAAAAGTCCCTGGGATTTGTATGAAGAAAGCAAGTAAGACACTCTGGATAAAAAGCACATTTAGACTTGCAGCATCTGGTGTATGAACTGCTCCCACACTGGCAGTGACAGTGTTTGGCTCTGAGCAGAGAAGTTCCTGGGCCACTGGTGGATACTGGTGGATAGGAGTGTGTGGAGGCTCTGGTGGGACGCAGCATGTCCAGACCCAAGTCAGTTAACTTGAAGGTGCCTTGAGTTCCCAAGCAGGGAAGGGTGAGTGAGTAGGAGAGTTGTAACACGGTCCTAACTCATGGATTATAGGGATGACATTAGGACTGTGTGGTAAATGACAGGTTAAACGATGCCTACAAAATAGGGTATCTTTATGGTTCTTATGCAAATATGCAATGAACCTGTGATAAAGGTACTATTTAAACTCATTGATCAGTGAGGGAACTAGTAAACATGGTAGCTTCTAAAAAAAAGAGAGTGAGAAGAACCACATATATCTAAGCTGGACAGAAACGCTGGTGTGGAATTTAAATAGATGGTGAACCGCCTTTACTCAGTCACAGTCAGGCACTGGAGAAGAGCAGAGACAGATTGTYCACAGGACTAGAATCATAAGCATTTCTAGTCATCGTATATAGTTTGATGAGCTATAAATAGCTTAAAAAATTATGATAGCTGCAGGGATTCAAATAGAACCAGGCAACCCAGAAAGGTTCCCTAGACAGTAACTAGTTTTCCTCTGAAGAAACTCAAGTAGTTTATTAGTCCTGTTTTTAAATTTTTCTTTCCTTTTTCTTACAACTTCTCTATAATGTTACTTCAGTGAAAGATTATTATTATCACAGACTCCAGCAAGGACTTGAAAAAATCACTTCAGTCTTTTTCAGTTCTATAATCTGCAGAGTCAAGACTGAAGCCTCTCCATCCTGTTCTTGTCTGTTATTTTCTGTCAGCACAGAGCCCTCTCTCTGCCGCCGCACTCACCCGGGTACTGAAGTCCTTGATGCCTCTGCTGCGGTTACTGAGGAGGTCCACCACAGGCCCCTCAGTGGATGCATTCGCTGGGTCCTGATGCTGCGTGCTGTTCACCATGGCAATGATGGCAATGCTCAGACTCACACGCTGTGTTATCATGGTGAAGTTGGAGAAGTGCATGACAAGAGCCAATGCATAGCGTAACGAGCAGAAGCTTGACCCTGGGCAGGACACAGAGTTACACAATGAACACCCAAAAGGAAACTGCTGCTTCCCATTTCTGCCATGGTTAGAGATGAAAGAACTCCAGATGACACCAATCAATACTACTATCTTGTGTTTTATTTCCTTTTGTCCTGTTTTTTTTTTTCTTTTTCACACTGGAGATTGAATCCAGGCTTAGCATGTGCTTACCAGGCAAACAGCCTACCACTGCGCTTGGTCCCCAGTCCCCTATTCGAATGCTTCTGAGACCGGTCTTGTTAAGTTGCCCAGTCCAGGAACTTGCTATCTCTCCTGCCTCAGCCTTCCATGACAACGAAACTATAAACCAGTTGCCATCAGGCCGGGCTAATCCTGATACCCCCTTTTTACCAACATGTTCCCTCCAAACACTGTTGCCATATCATTTTTCTGGGTGATGAATTTGGAATCTTGCAAATATTCCTTAAAAGTGTGGCGGCAGATGGTAAGGAAAGGAAAAATCTTAATGCAAGGTTTTTGTACTACATTGCTCTGAAGTAAGACACTGGGAAGATAATGGCAGGGCCAACTCTGTCTGCACTGCAAGGAAACAGTCCACCTCATCTAGCACACTCATTCCTCATAGAGCTTGTGAGACCTGACAAGATGGTTGCCTTTCAGAGGCAACACTTACATGTCTGAGGATTCTCCTTTGAACTGTCAGAGAAATAACGTTCTTCTCCTTTTCCAATTCTGAACTCTTATGCCAGTTCTCTTCTCCTTTTCATTGAGACAGGGTCTTATTTTGTGGCTCAATCTAGTCTGGAACTCCTAGGCTCAACTGACGCCCCTAGCTCCGCCTCTTGAATGCCTAGGACTGCAGGTGTTCACCACCATGCCCAGCKGAGAGCTGATACTTCACAGTACTAGGAGTACTTCACTGACTCCCCTCACCCAGCCCTGGTTACTGGACCCCGCCTCCATGGTTTTTCAGCTTTTCAAACAAATACAGAGAAACAATTTTGCTAAACTTACAGGTAAAGTGATACAAAATAGTATTCAATGGAGTTGCAACACACGTTTGTATTTATGCATTCATCATATTTTCAATATGCATATGTATGTAAAATGTGTGTGCTGATATTCTATATCTATTCCCAGTGAAATAAAGCAATGGGTTGGCATTAGAAGGATTTCCATGTGACTGATGGGTTAGGCTGTTTTTTACTCCTGCATATTTGGGAAATTGTGACTTGTGGGACATAAACGGGATCTGTGATGAAAACATAAAAATAAATGGAAGAAATTTCCAAGTAGCCTCATGGGTAGAACTAGTTACCTGCAAATGAATTATTTTGAGATCAATTTAAGTTGCCAAGCTCAGAGGGAGTGTAGGGACATTTGGCAAATGTCTTCCACAGAGATCTGTAAACCAGCTAGGTTGGCTCTTGCCTTTTAAATCACTTGTTCGAAACTCATTGTGTTCCTTGGATAGAGGATTTATTGATCATTTGGTTCAATTTCTGCAAGATGAGTCCACGGTGTCTCCTAACAATGAAAAGCAAATGACACCTTGGGATTGAGGTTGGGTTCGATGTTACACTAGGAGCATCCAGGGGGACAATATAAAGAAAAGGCAGGGAGAGGACAGCCATCATGGATGACGTAGTTGGGGCCAAGCACTGAGTTGTCTATAACTACCTGCAAACAAGGACAGCGCCTTACCTTTCCTGGTGGTAGGCTTCTCATCCATTTTGTTTCTCTGGTGAGTGATGTGCACTTTGTGGCAGAGTTTCCCTCTGCCCCAAATCACTTTCACCACGACAGGCTTTGACCTGTAAGAAGAACATCATACAAGAATGACTCACCACCTCCTGTCCATGCTGCCTCTAGGTATCAGGAAGAAGTGAGCATTTGCTGTTGGTTGGTTTGTTCTTCTTCATGACTTCCACATTCTGGCTATTGTACATTCTGACTATGCTTTCAGTGGACTGTGTTTTTAGGAAGAACTCTAACTGTAAATCCTTAGAGCAAATTCTCTAACCATCCAGTGGTGCTACGAAACTGAAAGAAGGAAGCTGCAAAGGCTTTATCAAACCACAGAGAATCATTCAATGCTAGGAAGTACCATTACTTAGAGCAGACCGAAAAATAGTCATGCCCAAGAGCTGAAGAAGATGGCTCCAGAGCAGCCTGACCATTTTGTCTGTTCCCTTTGGACAAGCACAATGTTCTGGGGCATCTTCTTTGAAGATGCCACATGACCTTCACGAGCCGTGACACTCAGTAATGGTCAACTTGGTAGAATCTGGAATCACCTGGGAAGTAGGCCTAGGGGTTTCTTCCTGTGAGAGTAACTTGATTATGTTAATTGAGGTGAGAAAGTTCAGTCAATGTGGGTAGCACCATTCCCTAGCAGGGGACCCAGAACTTCATAAGAGTGGAAAAAGTGTTCAGCATGCATTAGTCACTTCTTCTGACTGAAGACAGACGTAAGATGAGCAGCCGATTCAAACTCCTGAAGCCTTGACTTCCCTTCTATGATTAGAATACTTTTTACTACTTATAAAATGAGCATTTTATTGAGCTGACAATATCTTTAAAACATTCATAAAATTATACTAAATGGAGGTTTTCTGCTGTAATCATAAATTGTAATTTATTTGCTTTAAAAAGCAAATAAAATGTATGGCTCCAAATATGGACATGTGTAATTTTTTACGCTCCCACGTCATTTTTTTCAAGAGCTGTTCATTTTGTTTATTGAATTAGTGTGTGTTGCCAGGCCCTGGGTTTGCAGATTGTGCTGGGCTGGCTGGTCAGGAAGCCTCAGGGGTCCCTGTCCCTACCTCCCTATCACTAGGAAAACAAACACTTACCACCAAACTTTTGTTTTATTTGTAGGTGCTGAGGTTTGAACCTAGGTCTCCTGCTTGTGTAGCAAACACCTCGCCAACAGAGCTATCTCCCCAGCTCAACCATGACCTTAAAGAAAGGTTAATAGATAGCTAATACATAGGAGCCCAATTATTTTTTAAATAACTGTTAGACACCTAAGTTAGCCTCCTGAAAGCCGGGGCTCATTGAAACTGTATTGTACCACAGTGGACCCACACACAGGATCAACTGCTATCAAGAACAGATGAGAACCAGAGCAGATATTGGCTGGTTGCTCTGACTTCCAAGAGCACACAAGGTGTCCAAGTGTAGCTCTCATCTAGATGAGGCGAAGGCACAGGTCTTCTGCTCCAGGTGCACGTTTCACTGGTGAGAAAATGTGTGCAGAAGACTAGACAGTCACCTCATCTTTACAGTTCACAGTCTCCCAAAGGCCAGACTGATTGTTTTTCTATTTATTAGAACAGGCTTCTTTTTTCTCTTAGCATTTTAAACTTGAGTTTACAAAACAATAACTAGCTTCGTTTTGAAATATTCTAAGTTTTAATCATTTATTCCCAAAGGAAATTTGATGTTAAACACGTAAGCTGAATTTTGATTTGAGTATTAAAGAAAAGCCCTTCAACTATCTCTTGCTTTTTTTTTTTTTTTTTTAGTAGAACTGTATTGTAAGTCTATTCAGCTCATTCTGTTTGTTTTAGTCTCATGCAAAGGAATGAATGGTCTTAACAGCCTTTTGTTTCTCCCAAGGATTGGCCTTAGTACTTCATGTGTCCCAATCAAACACTTTGCCTTTGAGTTACATTCCACCACCACTAGGCAGAAAGGGGTGTAGGGGTGTGAAAGTACATGTTGGGGGGGGGCAGAGGAGTCACACAGCTTCTACTGCGTTCAAGTATTTGAATTCTGTCTTCATAGCTTTCCATTGTTTTGTTGTTGATGGCTTTTCCTTTTCATAGGACAAGTATAAAAATTGGCCATTCCAAACTTGAGTCTTTCCATAACATGAGAATGAAAATTATGCTTCAAAACAATCACCAGGGCTCATGAAATCACAAGCTACTAGTGTCATTGATGAAGACAGTATAGTCATTCTGAGTCTAATTGTAAACCATTGAGACCATGGAAAATTTCAAAGACCTTCCCATTCAGGAAATGATGGTGAATCCTAGTGTCAAAGTTGCGAGTAGACCTAGAAACACAGCTCAGGTGTAGCCTCACAAAGTTCAAATTAAGCCAAATAAACTTTATATTTAAAAAGTGTTAGGACAATATAAGTTTTATTGGAAGAAAAGGGACTACGACATGATGGTTATGCATTAGGCACACATATAGGTTTTATTTGAAGGGAATGGCGATATAGACATAGTTGCACACGGGGATCATCCTATGCTTAGTCTAGAACTCATTACTTTGCTGCAATAGTGTTTCTAATACTCTTCAATTTCCCCTAACAACCTGCTTATCTTGCATAATTTTGTTAGCCCAGTCTCCTGACTTACTCAAAGCAAAGGTTGCATATTGTTCAAATATCAGGAGCCAGAAGTTCAGATCTTGAATTCCCACTCTGTGCAAACCATAGCAAGTTTCATAAACTCTTAGAGCCTTAATTGTTTCAGAGGGAAAGAGAGGACAACATTACTTCATGGGATTGTTTGCATGAAAAGAAGTRTAAGGTGTGCCCCTCGAAGGAGTTCTACATTGTCAAATGTCACTGACATTAACRGCAGCMRTGACAACCACTATGTCCCCACTCACTTCGGGTTAGAACTTCTCAGATCCATGAGCAAATACAGGCATATAGCAAATAAAAATATTTTAATAAAATGTTTGGTTTTAAACTTTTTTTTAAAGTGCATTCTTCTGCCTTAGATGAGAAAGTGTTCATCTTGCCACAGACTACAAAGATAGAGAGGGAAAGATAATCCCTGGAGTGTCAGGCAACTCACTAGCTCTCTGCTTTTCTGTGGGACTGATAGGTCCTTCAACCAGTGTATTTTTAAGTTAAATCATGGTTTAAAAAAATGTTCGAAGACCCCAAGTAGAAAATTCTAGACAGGGTTATGCCAAAAGCCAATCACACAGTTGTGGCCTCCTCCAGTTCCACTTCCTAGTCGGGATTCCTCCTGGGTAGGATGAGAGAGATATCCAACCTCACTAAATTCTGTCCACTATGGCTACCAGTCATACCAGGCACCTTCCACGGTCTCCCTGGGGACCTCTTAACTGTACAAAGGCAGCAAGCCTTCCCGAAACATTCAGTTGTCTTGATTTTCATCTTACTCAGACTTCTGCCAGTCTCCTTGTCTTGAGAGGCAAGATGGAGTATATTGAAACGGGAAAAGACTTGTTAAGCCCATTCCCAAAGCTCAACCTTGTCAGTTCTGGTTCAGTGCTTCATTCTGGAGCGAAAGCCAATTGTACACATCTACATACCACACTCAATACTCACAGGTTCCTCCGGCTAGGGACCACCACGATCCACAGTGGTCCTTGACACCAGTGGCCTCTCAGGCCTTAGAGTCTTGATTGGATAGTTATTTTGTAAGAAAGCCTCTTCTTCAGAACCAGGCACCATTCCCAAATGGAGGTCCTCACGCAGCAGTTGGTGTGCTTTTGAGTTCTCTTAATATTACTTCCTCCCTTGAATGCATCTCTGATAGCTTCGTAATTAACATCCTATTTAAAAGGAGAAAAACATTTACCTTCACCATTAAACTAGTATTTGAAACTCTAGACTAGAAAGCTAGCTTGAAAAAAGAAGGCGTTCCTCTGTCTTCTTCCCTTCACAGGGAAATGTAATGAGTCACGTGGGAACAGACGCCTCCAGGTTTGACCCTGCGCTCTCCGGACAGAGAGTCTGCATTTGGCGTGGCTGCTTAATTTTTAACTTCACTTTCAAGTTCTCACCGACCTAGTGAGTATCTCAACGATGTCACTATGTTTTTCTGCTTTGAACTGTGCACACGGCCATTCTGTCAACAGGCCACTTCACTGAAAGTGGAAAGAGGCGTGGAATGGAAGCCGGAGCGGGACTCTTTAGCCTGAATCTCTGAGGTCATCCCCACCTTTGCTCCTAGCCCCTTCTTCAAAGCACCCTGCCTGTTAGAACTGGCTTCTACATTAAGAAACAAGGGTTGAAATGGGCACAATGCCCAGAGATTGATGGGACAAACGAGATGACATCTATCTGCTAACAGGTAGATGGCCTTATCGAGATGGTCTGGCGGAGGGATCCAGTCAATCAGCTAGACTGTCCCACATCCTCTGGTGTCCACAGTGAACAGATGTGAACTGTGACTCTGAGAATTCCCCTGGTCCCTCCATTCATTTTCTCTGTATCCTCCGGATGTGCTTTTCCTTGGCTCCTGACTCCTGGGTTTGTTTTATGGCTTTTAGGTTTTGGAATGTGGATGCTAGTAGATCTTTCTAGTTGGTCACTTGACTCTCCTAAAGCAAGGTGAAAACCTGCCTTCTGTGCATTTCAGCACCAGCTGAGCCTCTGACCCCAGTCCTATCATCACAGTACCCCCAAAAGCCTGTACTGTACAGCTCCTTAGCCAGTCTGACTGGTCTCTATTCATTTTCTTTTTTTTTAAATATTTCAAACTATATTAGTTTTCTTATTTTTATTTATGCGTCTGTGTTTGCGTGACTGTGTGGCATGTGTGTGTGTGGGCACCTAAAGAACCCTTAAAACCCCTGGAGCTGGAGTTACAGGTACCTGTGGCTTACCCCTCATGTTAGTTCAGGAAACTAACCTCAGTACTCCAGAACAGTATGTGCTTTTAACCGCCGAGCCATCTATTAACCACTGAGCACAGTCTATTGTGTGACACTTTCTGGGGGAGACATGGACAAAACATCTCCTCACTCAGATTGGGAACAAATGACAGACCAAAGTGAGGATACCCATCAAAGTCCAACAAGGCAAACTCCTGAGTTTTATTTCCGTTACTTCCAGGAGTAGAGGTAGGGGTGGCTTATAAGAGCGGCGACTCTGAAAGCCGAGCCCGGTATGGGTGACAGCTCACAGAATTCAGAAACCTGGAGTGCACTGCACAGGCACCTCAGCTTCCCTGACCCTCTTTTAGGCTGCTTAGATTGTCTCTATACATTTATACTTGGACCGGATGGGACCTAATGTCTGGTAATGTCCCGGTAAATTTCAGGGATTTCCTGAAATCCTTTGAATTGTTGCAGGAGGCTCCCTGCAGTATGTCATGTTTACCTCTCTTTGAATATCTTCCGTCTTAAGGAACTTCCCTCAAGACGCATGTTCATCTGGCAGGTCACTGCCGCACGACACCGTCTCTCCAGCTCCCATAATGTTCTATTAGTACTATATTAAATAGTAACAAACTTAAAGTGTTTAAAGCAAATATGTGCTTATTCTCCCAGTTCCAGAATATAGCAGACCAAAATGAGTTTCACTGGACTAAAGCCCAAGTGCCTGATGGATTGAGTCCCCTCCAGAGGCATGCTGTGGTAGTTTACAGAGGCCTGAGTAGAATAAGAGTAAGTTCTCAAGAAACAGTACCTTACAGAATGAATACATTTTTGAGTTATACACACAATGAAAAAAAAGGCAAGGTTTTTGGAGCTGCCTCAAACTCCTTACCACAGGGTGATTTTTTTTACATAACACCTCACTGACAAGTAAAGTCACAGTGCACATTTAGACCATTTAGATTTTGGGAGGTTAAGGCAGGACAATTATTAGTTCATTAAGCTACATAGTAAAACCTAGAGATATATTTCTGTAGTAGAGTGTTTTGCTAGCTTGCAGAATACCTCCAGTTTAGGCCCCAGTACCAGAAAAAAAGTTGAATATCTTATATCTGTACCATTCATAAACACCAAGAATAATAGAACAGAATTTTTTTGGAGAAGAAGTTTAGGTTTTTGTAGATTGCTAACTGTTGCAAATTAAGGCAGTTTAACAGCAATAATTTTAATTCTTTTTAAATTTGGTATTTTCCACACATGATGCTTCTTTTCCGAGAATGTCAGTTTGTTTGATTGAATGCCTGGCCCCGAYCTACAGAGCTCAAAGTCCATTGAGTGAGGCTGGTACACAGACAGACACCTAGGATGAAGGGTAATGAACGCAAGCCACCCAGTCTTGCACAAGGTAGTAGGAAAGAGCAAACAAGGACTCCTGCCAGATCTGAAGTGTCTGAGAAAGGCTTCTCGGAGGAGGTGGAGCTGCGGCTGGTTTTGTAGGCTGCATGAATAAATACCACGGGGGAAAGACCATCCAGGTTTCTTCATGATTGAGGATTACAGCAAAACCACCAAGGGAATTTGGTAAGATGACTCAAAACATAATAATTCTTTTCAAGAATTGTTGATTGTTTTCTTTTTCCCATTAGTAGAAATAGAATCTCTGGAATAAAAATAGAAAAATGTTGTAATGTTTTCCTACAACAAAAACAATAACATTTTCAAGACTCGCTTGAACAAGAACAGTGTGACTCAAAAGGAAAATACAACAACAAATTATTAAAGGACACAAGACACGGTCCTTCTGCACAGAACTGTGGTTGTTTGAATGATCGATGTTCACTGTATGATCAGAGATTTGAACATTTGGTCTCCCGTTTGGTGGTGCTGTTTGAGGAGGCTTAGGAAGTGTGGTCTTATTGGAGGAAGTGTGCCACTGGGGGCCAGGTTTGACTGTCAAAGCCTTGAGTCACTCCCAGTGAGCTCTCTGTTGGGTGCTTGAGTTTGAGATGTGGGCTCTCAGCTGTTAGCATGCAACTCCAGGAAGGCATACGTATCTGCAGCCTGCTGCCACGCTATCTCCATCGTTATAGACTCTAATCCTCAGGGACAGTAAGAACAAATAAATTATTTCTTCTATACTTGCCTTGGTTGTGTGTTTTATCACAGCATAAAAGAAAGTAGGTAAAACAGGAATCGAATATTGTATTCTAAGATGGAAAAATTTAATATTACAAAACATTAACCCTCTCTGGATAAGCAAAGCACCGAATAGACAATTCAGTGGCTATAGAAGTAAAAGAAAGAAAAACAGAAGGGCATGATAGAGACAGGACAGCCTACTTCCCCCAAAGGAGACAGAATGAGTGACACGTCAGAGACACTGTGAGGGACTCACCACAACAAAGGAGGGATGAGCCACACCTATCACGTGGATGAGATGCTTTTCCGTACCAAAAGATAATGTGGTGGGCTTTGTTTTGTTTTGTTTTTTTTTAAGTCTTGTTTGCTATGTAGTCCTTGTTTTCAAAGTGGTGATCCTCTTGCCTCAATATCTGGGGTGCTCGTATTATAAGTATGTTCCACTGTCCCAGCTGATACAATGTGGTTCTAAATAAGTAAAGCAAATAGAATGGGCAAGCAAAGGGTCTAATTTTTTCTAAATTCCCCAAAGACTCTCTCTCTCTCTCTCTCTCTCTCTCTCTCTCTCTCT
>BDUI01004176.1:31020-44116 GCA_002335545.1 Apodemus speciosus
CTCTCTCTCCACCACTGGCCTGTTCGCCCCACCCAGCCCTGCAACTGGGAGCTGCCATTCAAAGCAAGACTTGCAGGTACAATTTCCATCCTTCTGCAGCACCAAGAAATGTCGCTCTTTGGACCTTTCGGAGCTGGCTCGTCACTGCCCGCTGTTTCACACATTCCCTTTTCTTCCTCTCTCTGTGTTGTTTACAAAGGTTTCATTATGTTTTCAACTAATCAGAAAGGCCCCGCTAATACACAATTAACATGTGATTATAAAAAAAAATTAAAATAGCTTCCAGAAGAAGGAAACGTAATTAAGTAGAGAATGCTTTTCAATAAGAGCTTGCTTTAACCCATTGTCAGAACACAGTCTCCGTTCGTCCACAATGCCTGGAACAGATGCCAAGGGCAGAATGTTAAAAGCAAGAGAGGGGGGGGGAAAAGGACATTATTCTAGGAGAAATAATAACCACCGCCTGGCACAATGCGCCGGGAACTCAGGTTCCGGCGGCAGAGGGGTGACCTGCCCCAATGCACTTACACGCTGTAAAAATACTTCCCTTCCACGGATGTAAAGCGAATGACTGTGGCCAGGCCCAGGACAATTGGAACAAGTGTCGAGTGAGGAGGGGACAATAGGGCACACACGGGTCTCAGAGCCCGCTGCTAGCAGAAGTGCGAGGCCACAGGAGAAGTCCTTAATGGCTGGCATCCCGTGTTCATTCCTGGCGATACTCTTAAATAATTGAGTTCAAATTCCAGAAGACCCCTGTCTCCCAAGCCAGACTGGATTTGAGAAGCCGGTGGGTGGGTCATTTTCCTCCCTTTCTCCCCCTTTCCCCCCATCGCTCCAAATCCTTCTTCACGCCCCCAGATGCATCCACTTCATCGGTCCTGATGTTGATTGATGCAACTTTAAGCACCAGAGTGCAGGATGGTCTCTGGCCACCCATGTGGGCCCAGGGCAACCTGGGAATCTGACGGTCCCCAAAAGATGGGGGTTTTGTGAGAGCCGAGCATACACCTGGCCCATAATGCATCTGGGGTGCATGGCGGCTCTCCCAAACATGGTGGAAAAGAAGCAAAGGGGCGACCTCCCCCAACGCACGTACGCACCGTAAAAATACTTCCCTGTGGCCAAGCTCACGACAATCTGAACAAGCGTCCAGTGCGGAGGGGACAATAGGGCACACGTGTCTTAGAGCCCGCTGCTAGCATGCCTCAGTCTCCCCTCTACAGAGGCTCAGCCTAGGGCCAGCTGCAGGCCTGACTCGTGACAGTGGCACCAGGAAGGGGCTTGGGGGTGTGGCCAGCACATCATCATCATCATCATCATCATCATCATCATCATCATCATCATCCTATTTCTGCCCTCTGAGCCACTTAAGGCCCCAACCCGTGTGACCTGTGAAGAATTTGACGCCATAACTCAGTGACCTGGGCAAAGCGCTTAACTTCTTAGTCTGCCCCTGGCTGTGAAATTCCTTGTCTATAAAGGAGCCTGGGGCGGGGGGAGGGAGAGAGATTCAAAGGGTTTCTGGGAGCTAGTCCTAGAGGAAATGATGGGCGCAGCTAGGTTCAGGCCTAGAGGATGTACGCACGAGCCAGCCTTTTAACCAAGGGTGCGCTGCCTTCCATGGCAACAGCGGAGAAGGATGCTAACAGCCGTCAAGATGAGGTTCCTCACCGTGCTCACGTGACCATCCCATCTCACCATGGCTCCCGAGGGGTGCGGTGGAGCCAAAGCACAAGAGTGTAGTTTATTTACGACCCCACCAACAGGCCTTCTAGTGGGTTGGAGCCCGCCCTTCCCTCTCTAGCTGGCCGAGGCTCAAAATCTCTCCCTGGAGGGCGCAGAAGGAGAAACTGACACTACCTAATGCAAGATGACTTCCAAGATGGCCGATCCTAGGTCTCAGGCCCTAGAGTCCTCCTCCTCTGGGTGAAAGGAGTTCTCTGTCTGCCAAGCAAGTGCAGATGTCCTCTGGGTGTGCGGAGTGAGCCAGCCTGGGCTCCTCGGCTTACACCTGAGTCCTGCTCACAAAACAACCATAGATACCAGCAGCATCCACTCTGACCCACACAGCTTAGTTCATAGAAAGAAGGGAAAAGGCCTTCAGTGGCTCCCAACATGCCGCTGGCTTCCTCTGTGGTATCCTCCACTACACTTCTGTCTCCCAGTGCTGCTAGAACTCAGAGGAAGAAGGAACTCCCAGAATCCTCACCTGGTCCTGCTCCGCCCCAGGACACTTCTCTGGGCTCAATACTCTCAATATTCTGCACCCCACCTCCCCGCTTGCTGACCAGTTCCGAGAACCTTTAGCAATCCCGTGTAAGGTCCGGCCACTTTAGATTCCAGTCTGAGACAGCAAAGCCCCAAGACATGAGGCGACCTTCCAAAGACCACAGAGTCCACCCCATCCCAGGAGCTCAGCCTCGGCAACACTCAAAACGCAACCACAATACTATTCCTTTGTCTGCACCCCCAGGAAGACTGGTCCCTCACGGGGAGGAGCCTGCCCCCACTCATCCCTGAAACCCTATCAGGACACAGCACACAGTAGGTACTCAGGCAATTCCAGCCGGACTCATCTGAGAGGCTGTTCCGATTCTGCAGTCGGCGCCCGCCCTGCGTGTCCGCACCACGCGGCAGGGGCTGACAATTCCTCCTAGATAAATATCTGGAAAGAAGTCGAGAAACAATTAAAACTAGAAGCTAATAAATGATGAAGAAACCCAGGAGCCAAGTCCTGGCCCAATTCCCAGTCTTCATTCATGCATCAAAACAGCCCCAGCGGTCCGAGGCTTTGAGAGGGCAGCTGGGCAGTGGGGCTGTCCGGTGTAATAGGAATGAGATTGTGATATGATCGAAGGTGTTCATTGATTCCCACAGCAGACACTATCTGCTGGCGCATCCCCCACCCCCCCTCCCGGCTCCCCCACCGCCCACCGCATCTCCCCAGCCAAGCACCCTTCTCCGGGAACACGTGACAGATGATCTTGTAACCAGGCAACCAGGGGGAAGAAAGGTTCCCAAGTTCCTCTACACAAGCAAGGGAGGATGGTCGAGTCCTTTGCACCGTGCTACTGGCTGCTAATATCTTTTCCAGATCTTAGAAACCAGATCTTAGAAACCGGGGCTGGGGCAGCATTTAAACGCCTCCCAAGCCCCGCCCCCAGGTGGGCTGACCCATTCTGCAACCTGCAGTCCTCCCGGAACACCATCACCCGAAGCTGGCTCCCAAACAGCTTGCAGTGTCAGGCCCAGGACACTGTCTTTCCAGAACAGTCTCCCTCTGCAGCAGCTACCCCCACCCCCCAACCCTCCTTCACGCTAGGCCCCAGCTGTGGCAACTGAGCCCTGAAGATGGCCGGAGTGCACACCTGCAACTCTAAAAACATCAGGATGGGAGGAGACATCCCAGAAATCCAGCACCTACTGTTTACTTTGGTAGCTCACCTGCCGGGCATTTTGGGGGTGTTCAGGCCCCACCCCTTAGAGAGGAGATCCTACCACACTAACTGTGGTGCTATTGAAACCTAGGCAAGAAGTCATAGATAGAAAAAGAGCCCACTGTGTGCTGGGAACTTCCCTCAAATGTCTCTCTCTTACGCTTGAGGATTTACTCTCGTGCCTGGAAGTTGACTTATCTCTGTTGCATTCTTCACAGCTGGAAGAACTGAGGCCCCAAACCAGAGCCAGAAGCCATGGGCCGGCCCTTCTGTCTCCCTGGTCCTAGGGTCCCTGAGTGAACAACCCAGTCTTCGCTCCCGGTCACTGAGTCCTAAAGCACTGTCTAGACAGAAGACTGGTGACAGAACCACAAGCAAGGAGAGGGTACGTAGGAGGAAAAGGGTCCCGGAGGGAACACATAGCATCAGGGACCCAGCAAGTTCCAAGCAGAACCCTGGATGCTCCAGACCCAGTGGCCCCTCCTGCCAATCAGTAGAAGCCACTATGCAGCGCAGGGACTGCGCTTTGAATTCGCGGCAGAAATGTCATTTTCTCTCTCTCTAATATCCATAGTGCACCTAATAAAGAAAATGAGTGAGTGTGTGAGATGGGAAATTGGAAAGAAAGTAATTTTTTCTTTATGTGACAAGACTCTAGCCCCTCTGGGTGTCAGGAGGTGTCGAGGGCATTCTAGAAGGAAATGAAGACCCCACTGGGGGGGGGGGAGATCACGTGCATATCTAGTGAGCTTCTTCTGGTAACACGGAGGGAGAGGCCCAGCCGCTCTCACCCCCACCCAGCCCCATGCACGGAATAGGATTATCACCACATCTATCTGGGTGTCAGTGACCACAGCCAGAGGCTGGGGGACAGTTCTGTGGAGGAGACTGGGAAGCCATCAACTTACCAGCAGCATGGAGAGACCCATCCTCACATAGAGAGTCACCTCCCACACATCCCCCACCCTGGGATATGAGGGTCTGAGGGTCCCGCCTCCCCATCTGGAGTCCCAGTCAGAGCATGCAAATAGCGCCACTAAGCAGAAGGTGTCTCCCAGGACGCAGGGGCTCGGGGCGAGRAACYGTGTTGGGAATCGATCAATCACAGCCCACTGACACTGGTATCTTGAGCACATCCCATTACATCTAAGGGTGGAATGGTTTTTCTGGGAAGAGAAAGGCAAGAGCTAATGAAACCACAGCCTTGGCACAGGCTRTTGGCACAGGGTGCCCAGTYAGAAACTTTCTTTTCCCATCAGCAAAAGTCACTGGAACTTTGGGGCTTGGGGGTCACTGAGTTTTCTGCTTCTCAAAGGTTAAGTTTGTCTTGACATGGAAGCGATATAGACAAGGATCTGGAAGAAAACGTAAATGCTAGAGTCTGTTAGAGCGGGAGCCGCTATTTTTTTTTTCCTGTCAGACCTATGCCAGCCACCCCGTCACGTCGCAGACTCTGAATCCATCCTGTTCCTCTCGGCACTTGCCCCATCCCTGGAAATGCCTGTGATATTGCCATTTTCAATTGCTATGYAATGTTCCTTCCTGGGCCTGCTTTCCCTGTTCTCTTCCTATGGGAATCTACGCCCTTCCAGCTTCCCGCTGTCACAGGAACRTCACGGTGTTCCCCTGCGCCCCTATGGTCAGTCTTCATGGTGTCCTGGAAGTAGCATTGCTAAGACAATGGGACTGAGTGYCCTCRCCACATGCTCAGGACACCTATCCCCAGGGCCCAAGGATACCAGCCTCCCGTAACAGAGATCAGCACACTAGGAAAAAAATCCCACCATGCCACGAACTACCATGGAAAAACACCACCCATCTAGGGCCAGGGGGCGGTGGCCTCTCCACGTTCCTGCCAGGCACGGCGCCATCTCTCAGGGTGCACTCCAGAAGCTAGCCCCAGCGACAAGCCTAGACACCTCCCTCAGGCTCCCAAGTCACAAAACAATGCTTTGTCCACAAACAATCATGTTTTGAAAAACAAACAGAAAGAGCGTGACTGGTACTTTCCCAATCCCTTGCACTTCCTGGAAATGTGAGATAATGAATAAAAATGTTCATTACTGAATTATTCACTTTTCCTCCCCGATTCACGTCCTGGTAATTACCGTGACCAGCCTAATAAAAACTGCTACAAACCGAGGGTCAACTGGCAGTTAGAAGTGTTCATTTTCATCTCAATGTATTCATCTCTGGCTCCTAATGGCCTCATTTTCTCCCATGCTCCTTAATAAAGACCACTGAATTACAGGTTAAATAGCTAAATTAAATTATTGCAATTATAGCGTGCAGAGCCCTGAATCCGGGTTTACCTTTCCTAGTTCAATTAGAGACGAAGTTTCAACAGCCGCAGAATCATGATTGCTGTCAATAATCTCGCCGCTGAGGGTCGCGCCCAGATATTTGGTGGGGTTTTAGTCTCCCTTCTCATGTCTGAGGGGCTGATTGGAGCGCTCTCCAGTGCAACTGAATCACACAATCAAAAGTGGGTTTTGGAAATCGACCACAAGGCATAATTGGTTCTTTTCTACTGGAAAGAGAGAAGACTTAGCAGGGTTCTGGCTACATGCTCGTGTGTGTGTGTGTGTGTGTGTGTGTGTGTGTGTGTGTGTGTGTGTACCTGTGTGTGTCTATGTGTGTGTGCATGTCTATGTGTGTGCATGTGTGTGTCTGTGTATGTGTATCTGTATCTGTGTGTATGCATGGCTGTGTATATGTGTGAGTATGTGTATATGTGTGATGATCTGTACCTGTGTGTTTCTGTCTGTCTATATCTGTACATGTSTGTATCTGTGTATGCATGTCTGTGTATATGTATGTATGTGTGTGTGTATGGGTGACTGTATCTGTGTGTGTGTATTTATGTGTCTGTAACTGTGTGTGTGCATGTCTGTGTTAATGTGTATGTGTCTGTCTGTATATGTGTGTGTGCATGTGCATGTGTGCATATCTGCGTATATGTGTGTATATATGTATCTGTATCTGTGTGTGTCTGTGTATAGATGTGTCTGTATCTGTGTGTGTCTGTGTATATATGTGTCTGTATGTGTGTATCTGTGTATATATGTCTGTATAAGTGCGTGTGTGTGTATATGTGTCTGTGTGTCTTTGTATATGTGTGTCTGTGTGTGGGGAGGTGTCCATGTGTGCATGCACATGTGTCCTTGTTTGTGGCATGTGTGTGTGCATGCACATGTGTCCTTGTTTGTGGCATGTGTGTGTGTGTGCATGCACATGTGTCCTTGTTTGTAGCATGTGTGTGTGTGTGTCTGTGTGTGCATGCACATGTGTCTGCGTGTACATGACCCCATTTTCTGAAGGGAAAATACATGTCAGCACATACAGATGGACCTTTCTCTTACTCATGGCACAAGCCCACAGGAATTTTCCTGGTCCGCACTAAGGAACTTCTTCATTATTTAAATATACTCTTTGAATGCCTATTGCTCTTACCTCTCCCCAGGATTAATTACCCAGCATCCCCTATAAGACAGAGTATCTTAATAATACAAAGTGCCTGAGAAGGAAAGAAAAATAAATAAATAAANCCACATGCTCAGGACACCTATCCCCAGGGCCCAAGGATACCAGCCTCCCGTAACAGAGATCAGCACACTAGGAAAAAAATCCCACCATGCCACGAACTACCATGGAAAAACACCACCCATCTAGGGCCAGGGGGCGGTGGCCTCTCCACGTTCCTGCCAGGCACGGCGCCATCTCTCAGGGTGCACTCCAGAAGCTAGCCCCAGCGACAAGCCTAGACACCTCCCTCAGGCTCCCAAGTCACAAAACAATGCTTTGTCCACAAACAATCATGTTTTGAAAAACAAACAGAAAGAGCGTGACTGGTACTTTCCCAATCCCTTGCACTTCCTGGAAATGTGAGATAATGAATAAAAATGTTCATTACTGAATTATTCACTTTTCCTCCCCGATTCACGTCCTGGTAATTACCGTGACCAGCCTAATAAAAACTGCTACAAACCGAGGGTCAACTGGCAGTTAGAAGTGTTCATTTTCATCTCAATGTATTCATCTCTGGCTCCTAATGGCCTCATTTTCTCCCATGCTCCTTAATAAAGACCACTGAATTACAGGTTAAATAGCTAAATTAAATTATTGCAATTATAGCGTGCAGAGCCCTGAATCCGGGTTTACCTTTCCTAGTTCAATTAGAGACGAAGTTTCAACAGCCGCAGAATCATGATTGCTGTCAATAATCTCGCCGCTGAGGGTCGCGCCCAGATATTTGGTGGGGTTTTAGTCTCCCTTCTCATGTCTGAGGGGCTGATTGGAGCGCTCTCCAGTGCAACTGAATCACACAATCAAAAGTGGGTTTTGGAAATCGACCACAAGGCATAATTGGTTCTTTTCTACTGGAAAGAGAGAAGACTTAGCAGGGTTCTGGCTACATGCTCGTGTGTGTGTGTGTGTGTGTGTGTGTGTGTGTGTGTGTGTGTGTGTACCTGTGTGTGTCTATGTGTGTGTGCATGTCTATGTGTGTGCATGTGTGTGTCTGTGTATGTGTATCTGTATCTGTGTGTATGCATGGCTGTGTATATGTGTGAGTATGTGTATATGTGTGATGATCTGTACCTGTGTGTTTCTGTCTGTCTATATCTGTACATGTSTGTATCTGTGTATGCATGTCTGTGTATATGTATGTATGTGTGTGTGTATGGGTGACTGTATCTGTGTGTGTGTATTTATGTGTCTGTAACTGTGTGTGTGCATGTCTGTGTTAATGTGTATGTGTCTGTCTGTATATGTGTGTGTGCATGTGCATGTGTGCATATCTGCGTATATGTGTGTATATATGTATCTGTATCTGTGTGTGTCTGTGTATAGATGTGTCTGTATCTGTGTGTGTCTGTGTATATATGTGTCTGTATGTGTGTATCTGTGTATATATGTCTGTATAAGTGCGTGTGTGTGTATATGTGTCTGTGTGTCTTTGTATATGTGTGTCTGTGTGTGGGGAGGTGTCCATGTGTGCATGCACATGTGTCCTTGTTTGTGGCATGTGTGTGTGCATGCACATGTGTCCTTGTTTGTGGCATGTGTGTGTGTGTGCATGCACATGTGTCCTTGTTTGTAGCATGTGTGTGTGTGTGTCTGTGTGTGCATGCACATGTGTCTGCGTGTACATGACCCCATTTTCTGAAGGGAAAATACATGTCAGCACATACAGATGGACCTTTCTCTTACTCATGGCACAAGCCCACAGGAATTTTCCTGGTCCGCACTAAGGAACTTCTTCATTATTTAAATATACTCTTTGAATGCCTATTGCTCTTACCTCTCCCCAGGATTAATTACCCAGCATCCCCTATAAGACAGAGTATCTTAATAATACAAAGTGCCTGAGAAGGAAAGAAAAATAAATAAATAAAWAACCCTGCCAGTTCTGCTTCCCCAAATTGCAAGCTACGACACAGTCTATTTCTTGTGTAACAGCTCCCCCTGACTTCTCCATCCCTTGCTTCGAAGGCAAGGAATTCTACCACGGACAGGGACTCTTGTCTTTTGAAAACAGTACTGCTATTAACACAAGGCACAGGTGGATGTAAAAACCCAAGAGCCCACCACCAACAGTATGTGGAAATCCAGATGTGGCGAATAGGAGCCTGTAGCCGGGAGAAGAGCCCGTGGTCCAGGCAATGAAGGTCAGGCCTGGTCAGAGCTAATGAGACAACAGAATTCCTGGCGGGCACAGAGGGGACCCAGGGGTTAGAAGCCCTGTGCTCCCCACCACTGCTAAGTGCCCAAAACCAGAACCCACTGCCCAACCCAGGGTACAAGAGCTGTACCCAAGACCCTAAGCGCAGATGTAAACACTGTAGGTCTTCACCCTTGCTGAAGGTCTGAGCCTGTATCCCCTAAACAGAAGAGGAAGCCTCCATTTAGGCCCAGTACAGCCAAGGCAACGAAATAGTGTCCCATTGCCCATGTGCTCAGAGTCACAGCCATAGCCCCAGACCCCTACAATCCTGCTCCTTAGGTCACCTAAGCCGTGACCTCCCGCCACACCCTCAGGGGTCATATGTCCCTAGCCTAGGGCAACAGGCTGGTGAGGCAGTTGTTGGCTCACATTAGAGTAGACCATAAACAGCCAGTAAGACTGGAGTTTCCACGAAGTGTGCTCCACTGACCTCCAATCTGAGGCCTCCCAGGCTGGCACAGAGCACACTGCTGACCCAAATAATAGTGACCCAAAAAATAACAGGGAAGCTATAGAAGATGCAGGCCCCTCCTAGACCATATAAGACCATACAGGGCCATGGGCTCAGCTACCTCCAGTAAGCATGGAGAAGGCGGGACGCTGAGGCAAGGCAGGCCAGAAGGGGCGCATGCCACCCCAGGCTCCCCAACATAAGGCCAGAGAACACTCAGTCCCTGGGCAGGTGGCCAGGGGTCTGTGCCAATACATCTATCTACAGGGGGAAGGAATAAWTCCGGCCAGGGATTTCTACCCTRAAGCAAGAGCCGGGCTAGCTCAGAAGAAGGCCGGGAGATCWCACTGGTGAGCAAACAGCATCGGGTACACACACATCTAGATCCAAGTCTGGCAACGAGCTGAAGAATGCACCACCACCGCCATTCTCCACCTCACGGTCCACAGGAGATGTTCCTTTCCCAGTTAGAGATGAGGAAGCTCTAGGGCCCAGAGAGGTGAAGTGATGACCCCAAGACCACACAGCTGGAAACCACCGGGTTGTTACTAATAGTCTGTTCCCTGGGAAATGCGAAAGCTACTCTCAGCCCAGCATAGTGCTTCTCAACCTTCCTGAYGCGGAGACCTTCCAATACAGTCCCTCACGCTATGGGGACCCCCACCGTAAAAAATCATTGTTACTTTATAATTATAATCTTGGTAGTCAGGAATCATAATGTAAATATCTGATACGAGACCCGAAAGAGGTTACGACCCACAGGTTGAAAACTGCCACTCTACAGTGCTGCGTTTGCCTCTGGATGGTGCTGGCGGCCAGCTGGACACCCCCACCCCCACCCCCTGCATTCTGTCCTAGGCACCGGAAGAATGACCATCACTGTTGATGACGGGTCTCAGGACTCTCTCCCTTGAGCTCCGTGCCCTGGCGTCTCCTCTGCGGTGCTTTGAAGGGTGGGAGAGGTCTCTGTCCCYGCAAGTGTGAGGCTCCGACCATCAGCAGACCTCTTGACATCCAGGCTGCTGCTAGGCACAGCACCCTGTCCTCCGGGGTCCCGAGCGGATGCCGGGAGAAGCAGTGTCCTCAACCGCACACGCCAGGACCCCTTGCTCGGCCTTACGTGAGAGTCTTTCCTCATGCTGCGGAAACACCCCACGGTGAAGTAAAGCGACCAGAGTTTATTTTGGCTCGTGGTCCTTCAGTCCACCACAGTAGAAAGGCATGGTGATACCACACTCAGTCAGCAAGCAGAGATGGACGTGGCTCTCGGCTCCTCTCCTGTCTCATTCGCTCTGTGGCCCAGCCCACAGACCAGTGCTGCGGAATTCTAGGTGGGTCTCCTCTCCCAACTGAGCCCTCTCTGAAAACACTCTCAGGCACACCCAGAGGTGTGTCCGTCCTAGGTGACAGCAGCCATGACCTGCCTGGCAGGGACAAACCAGGACACCTTGTGATCCCTTATAAAAAAGGAGGGAACCCAGGGGGAAGTTCTATTGTTAATTTTCCCTCTGTGGTAAACTCATCTGGAAAGGAGGGGCAGTAGTCTCCAGTCTCCACGGACCACCTGCTGGGGTTTCCATCAGAGAAAGCTATGGGTGGTAATCTACAGATCTGCCCAAAGCATACCTCAGCGTAGAGGAGAGGGCAAGCTTAGGCCTGACCGGGAAGACACCAATATTAACAGCTCCATCCGAGGAGGGAGCCTAAGAGGGCACCAGGGGGAGGCCAGGGGCTCACTAGGCAGGAGGGCAAGGGCCAGTCTCTTCCAGGCCCACGTAACTCAAGAGGCCTGAGGAGAAGGGAGAGGTTGCCTCTAAACTACTAGAACCCAAGTCTATCAGCACTTGACATAGTATACCTCAAGGTTGAAGACAACCATCRGTCTAGGGCTTAGCAGGAGGACAAGCCTGAGCCTCAATGCTGGGCCTGGGCTCTGGTAAGGGAGGAGGCAGGCCAGAGCCTCTAATGCACCACCGAGCCTGCACCTCCCACGCAAGTGCTCTGGGGAAAGGCAGCTGCTGAGAAGCTGTTCCCAGGCAGGGCCCGCTCCTGATCACCTCCACCCTCGCCGGCCAATGCCTGCCCTGCTCTGACAGAGTACATAGCAGCYTCTTCAAGCCCCTACTATGCCAGGAAGAGTATAAGGCTGGGTCCAGCCGTGCGTTATCTCACGAACCACTCCCCTGTCTCCCCAGGCTCTGTTCTTGTGTCTGCGGCCTCAGAGGGCAACAGGCTCAGCCTCGRTAGAGCTCCAAGCTCCAAGGATGAGCTCTTCCTGGATCACAGATGCCTTTCCAGCAGCTGATAATGTGGGTCTAGGACAAGACTGCAGCGTCCTTGGGTTTCCTTTCTTAAAGTTTGGGTCAATGAGGTTGATGGGAGAGGGTTTGCACCCCGGAACCCTGAGGACCAAGACAAAGGAAGGTGGGGTCTTTGCTGGCACATTCTTTGAACAAGAGTTTCCCAGGCACCCACTCTGCCCTGGGCACTGGGGGAAACAAGGGAAGACCCCGACACAGCGGTTCACCCACCCACCCAGTGCTTGTTCGCTATTGGCTCCTGCACACATGTCTGCTGACTGCATCTTTGGGTCGGGCAATGAATTGGGGGTGGGTGGGGCATTAGGAAAGGGAACATCCCCAAACAAGGCACCTATAAGACACTAAGATAGAAAGGATAGAAAGCTACGGGGCAAGGAAGGAAGCAGGCACAGCCTGCTGGGTAACTAACCCCACTTGAGCACGGTCAAGCCCAGGCTGGGCTGTCAGCAGCATCCAGAAAGCCTTCCTGTCATTCACCTCTACAGATGGAAAGCTCTCTTTCCTAGGGCTTTCTAGACCCTGCCCAGCCCCAAAGCATGGATCTTCTCAGGCTTCCCGGGTCAGGGGACCTGCCATTCTCGTACAATGAATGGCTCAGGACTTCAGGTGAGGGGTAGAGCCCTGGACCCAGAAAACAGTTGTCCAAGGTGGCTAGCCATCCCAGGGGCTGAAGGGTACGGTGGTCTGAAATGAAGGGAGATGGCAGGGAGGCTGGAAATCCTGTGACCATCACCTCCCCCTCGGACTGGCCACATCTGAGTTCTCCTCCTGTCTGTAGAACCGAATAGCCGTGAGTGAGCTGGGCTAACCAGAGGGAAGGTGCAAGAAGGGGGGACCTCGGAACTCAGCCCACCCGCATTGAATGCACAGTGCCACGGTCAGTGCTCCTGGGACACTCTGCCAGCATAACACAGGGGCCCACCACCAGCTGCCTAGCCCAGACAGTTGAGTAAATTCCTCAACTGCCAGGRATAGTAGTACCAGGCAGTCCAGAACTTGACRAGGGTCTAGAAGCTTCTCTTACTCTGCCACACACAGGCAGAGACCTAAAGGAACACTTTAAACAGAGCAGAGGTCCAGTGGGTCCCCGGTGATCGCCAGGGAGGCGCGCCGGCATTGCACATTCAAACTGTCAAAGCTGCGGGGAACCCCCGAACGT
>BDUI01004176.1:86149-96218 GCA_002335545.1 Apodemus speciosus
TTTGGATCCTGACCCAGGCCGCCTTTCCCCAACCTCCTCCCTCATTGAGCATCCCTGCAACTGCCTAAGACCAGCACAGTTTTAACTCCCTGCCAGGCATTCCAGGGAGGGTTTCAGGGGTGCAAAGAAAGGGTCATGCCCTCCGACAACGGCACCCCAAAACCTGAGTCCTGCCTCCTGCAGGTGTCAGAAGAGAGACCATCCTCTCGGCGGCCGCATCTAGCCATCAAAGCTGGTCCACAGCGGCATCACTTCCCAGGAGTCTTTGTACCTTTCGAGGGCTGCCGATCCTAACTTCCTCAAGACAAGGAGCTGCTGAAATCCCCTGGGGCAAGCAGATCCCCTTTCTGTACCCAAAGTCAAAGATGGGTGAGGCTACCCCACCTGTTCCAGAATCTTCCAACMGCTTCCAAAGGTTCCAGGGGCAGAGYGTGACCACAAGTCACAAAGGTGTCWGATGGCCCTGAAGCATTTCCTGATCTACCCAGGGTGAGGTGGAAGAGTCGGACTGTCAGTCCTTTGAGTCTCAGTGTTCCAGCCCCGAGATGGGCRCCTGCTGAGGAAACTGGAAACCAGAACCTCTTCTTTTGCTTCACTTGAGGGAGCCTGGAGCGCTCAGAACCCAGCCACATTCACTTGCTGCTAGAGCCTGAGGCAGCAGTGACTTCAGGTTGATGCAGGCAGGACAGTAAATAGCGGTCATCAACTGTGACCTTGGCAGGCATAACCCCCMAAACCAGGGTCCAGGGTTCTGGGAACGACAATGGCCTAGGGACCCCAGAGGAGGGGGGAGGGTCATGTGTTCAACTAGTTAGAGAAACACGGGTGAGCACTTCTGTGACAAGGAGAGAGAAGCTAGAGACGCCAGCACGCACCAGGAGAATACRCATATATCTGTGTCAGAAACGTGGACAGGCCTAAGGCATGTCTACCTGGAGTCTACAGGGGCCAGGACAAAGCTGGGGCCAACAAGTCTCTATTCTTACCTATAAAAATAGCCAATGCCTAGTTAGGCCTTTTAGTCAAAAGCCGTGTGGCTACATCAGCCCTTATCAGATTCGGCCCTCGTCAGTCAAGTACCTCAGAAACTTCAACTCGGTTTTACCTCCAGAACAAATGGTTTACCGCGTGTGTGCACGGGCTCAGAGCCCATGAAGATAGTGTCTCAAAGTGCAAGTCAACAGCTAACTACATTGTTTGCATTCCAAGAAGAAAGAGAACCTGAGACTTACAGGTCAGGACCCTTCAGTCCTTTCACAAATAAAATTAGGACCAGACCCAACGACAAGCGACTCCTGCGACACGTGCCCCTTCTACATCCCTGTGTTTCCGGGGGTGGAAACAGCTCAGGGGGTGGAGCTGGGAGGGAATCGGTAATGAAAACAAGTCACATGACCAGGGGGCACTAACCCAGGAAATGAATTGTCAGATTTGGGGCCTCCTGGGAGTTTTAAAGGAAGGACTCCTTTATCCTCCCCGACAGCATCCACTGGGCCTGACACCGGTAACCCAAAAACAATGACCCTGTCTCTCGTCAAAAGTCTGACCCCCGCACAAAATAGGTTTGGAAGCTGCAGAGTTCAGGACACTGTTATGATTAGAAGGGGCCAGGAGCCCCAACCTTAGCTCCTGCTTGGGGAAAACACAGAACAAGGAGAGAGGATCCTGGAGGATTAGGAAAGAAAAGAACGCAGGCTGACAAAAAAGGAACAGAAGGACAGGAAAGGACCAGTGAGGGGTTAACGCAGTGCTCCCGGAGCACGGCGCACGCTGAAGGTGCACACACGTGGAGCTGGCCCCAGGGTGAGGCAAGTCAGCACAGCCAACCCTCCGACACACCAGACCCTAAAACCCCACCAAGACAGAAGTGATCTCCCAGCCTCTGGGTAGACAGGGTTTCTTATTTCAGATGGAATAGAAGTAAACTTGGTAAAGAGAGAGTTGGGGGGGGGGGATCAAGTCTAAGAAGAGGATCCTGGCTAGCCCTGGACGGCACGCTGTTTGTATTGCATGAGTCAGTTATGAGCAATTGATCTCCGTTGTACTTTTTTTTAATCCAGCTCTCCTCTAGGCTTAGCTGACTTCCACCCTGTCATCCCCCTGTGCCTCTTTCGAACGGACACAGAATGTGGGTTGGACGTTTTGCCCCCCCTAAGGGCAGGCTCTTTCTGTCTCTTTATGTTTCCAAGCTAGGTCTGAAATGTCACTGACTAAAGAACGGAGCAGGCCTGTAATTACTTTCAACAGAGTCGTCTCTTTACCTCAGTTTTCTGTACGCGGATGGTATTTAGTACACATATTGTGAGCCTGCTTTTCAGCCTAGTAGCATTTGATGGCAATAAAATAGATAAATAAAATTTTTTTAAAAAATGAAAACCAAAAATCACCCATTTCCTTTTAAGAGGGAACCAAGCAGTCTGACAACCACTTCTTTTTTTTTTTTTTTTTTTTTTTTTTTGGCGTGAAATTCATTTTCATCTTTTAACACACCAGAGGTCATGTGGGGTGTGTGCACAACAAAATATGTAAAAATTAACACTTCGTGGGATTAATCTAATAGACGTGGTTATCACGTTAACCCTGGCAACACTGATGCTCAGGAATGAATCTAGCGACCTCACAGCAGAGGAAGTACCGGAGGGTTACATTCAGCTGAGGCTTATACCACTATTTAATGTAATTAAAGATGCTGGCAGCACAGTCCTCAGTGGAAATATCATCTTTACTACAAAATATTTCCATTAGAAATTGTGGAAGAGCACAGCATACCTACTTTGATTTTATTGTAATATTTTTTTCCTGGCCATCTTTACTGCAGGGATGGTGTGCCTGATCCACGAACAGAATTCCTGCAGGAATCTTCCAGAGAAAACAAGTCCCACCTTCCTCCGGGAGTGGGGTGTTTATCTGCCACTTACTTGTTTTTGAAATCGTTTCTTTACATTTTTTTATTTTTAATCCACAAGCCTGCACTTACCCAGGAAGCCCTCTGCCTGGCAGACAGGACTCATCACACAAGTGACTTTCTCACATGCCCCCCAAAACAGCATCACAGGCTAAAGGCAGAGGCGGGAGGTCTGCGGAGCTCCTGCTGCAGGGAACCACTGTCAGTCGGTGCCGACAGGCTCCCATCGGGGCCCGGGGTGACATTCCTAACTGGCACCTCGGAGAAAGAATGCAGCAAGCAGCATTCTGGAAGCCTCCGGAACTGAACAGACCCAAAACTGAACAGAAGGAGAGAGAGAGAGAGAGAGAGAGAGAGAGAGAGAGAGAGAGAGAGAGAGAGAGAGAGAGAATCATTGCACTGTATCTCCAAATCTGAGAAAATGAAGTCTTGGGACTGCAAAGAGCTTGCCTCAGCTCCCCCGCTCGAACAGCCTCTGCACCTCCGACGGGTGCCTGCTGCCCTGGGAGAATCGAACAACAAAACCTTTCCTCTCTAACCTTGCCTGCTATGAGCCGCGAGTAAAAGTGGCTAGGAGGCTTTTCCTTCTCCTCCCTTTCTCCGTGTGCATTTTAAATACCCCCTTATTCTGCTCCCTAATTTCTTCAGGGGGGAGGGGAGAATCAGTGTCACAAAAAAAAAAAAAAAAAAACGTCACTCTGTTTTTGCAAAATCCAGCAGCTTCTTTGGCAGCAGGAAAGGCTGGCTGGCATTATCCTCTCATTTGACAAAACTACTATTTCTGGGCATGGACTCAAAAACAGGTAGGAAGCAAATGCTGAGAAATAAGGAAGTGGAAACAGCCAACAGCTTTTTCACTACCAAGTACGCCAAGCGTAAACATGATTTATTTAGCTGTGTGTAACACGCCTGTCCTCCACTCAGCTACAAGCCCGCTTGGGTTTAAGGGAGGGTGGGTAGGAGGGAACAGGAAGGGAAAAGCTGGGGAAGACGAGAGGGAGAGAAGAGGCCATAGCTCCCTGGGGAGGCTCCTGAGCAGTTCCGGTTGGAGTTTGAGGAGAACAAGAATATTATACCCCAAAATATATGTGCGTGTCAAAAGAAGGCAGCCTTAATCTGCGGGTTAATTAAGGAACCGCCACTAACAAAAGATGCAAACGCCGGCTCGTGCAAACAGAATATGCAAGGGCTTCTAGGATCTCTGCTGCTCGCTGGCTTTTCCACACACTGCATGGGGCTCCACGGAGTCCGGTGATGGTTCCATGCCAGATTCGGCCACAGAGAGAGCCTAGAACCTCGATACCTCCCTTGGGCATCCTTGCATGCTCACGTGGAACCCAGGTCTGTATTCAATTCCAGGTGCCATACACCTGGCTACAAGCCCACCCTGGAGACCTAGACTTCTCCTGTCCGCGATCCCCCCACGCACCCCCCACCTCCAGTTCAGAGGGTGGAGCAGAGACTCTGAGAGTGCACACATACCATACCATCCCATCCCAGAGCCAAGCTCACGAACACTTCAGATACACAGCAAGGTCAGCATCAGTATACCTGAGGAGCAGGATTAGCCTGGAGCCTTTGGGTCCAGCATGAGGTTATTATTAAAACTGGGATTCAGGTCACCCAGCATTTGCATTGGGAAAAGAAACCAAGCCTCTCTGAATTTAAAAAAAAAAAAAATTTAAATTGCAACAACAAGAAAAAGGTAAAATGCTGGCCCCCTGCAGGCCACTGGAGGTCTGCTTCTCCCCAGTGGAGGAAGGTACCATTTCATAGCCACCAGCTGCATGCTCAATGGGTACAGATGCTAATTTCTGAGAGCTTTGAGGGGCAGAGAAAGGAAGCGTTGAGTTACCTGCTGTATACATTTCCCTCAAGTCTGTATCCCATCCCCCCTCCACACACACACACACACACACACACACACACACACACACACACACCACACACACACACCCTCACCCCCAACTCTCACTCCCTACCCTTCCATGGCCAGAACCTAGTATCAGGAGGGGAGAGGACATTTCCTGGGGTGTTTAGGTCAAGGGTAACGGCAACACCACTAGGTATTAAGAAAATGAATGAATCRCATCACGTTCCCCAAAAATAAGGAGCTGGAGGTGAGGGGGGTGTGTTGCAGAGAAGAGCCTCTGAAGTGACTGGAGGTGGGGGAGGGGCGTCTCCTTGTGGTATGCCGCCGCCTTAAGCCTCTCCCCGAAGCCCCCAAATGCTTCCTCTTTGCATTAAAAACAACACCCTATACAAGCAGCTGTTGGATTCCTTTTCCTCTTTGCAAATTAGTCACCCCGCCCCCAGGGCCCAAACAATAACATTCTCGCTGGTATGATGTCTATGAAATCAGCCGTAGCTTCGCTCCACTGGCTCCTGCTCCTGTGTAGATGGAGACTGGTTAGCGAAAAAGACACATCCCCATTCTACAGACACCGGCACCAGCTAAGCGACTGGCTGGCCCTGGACTGTTGGAGGATAGATAGGCCCGGCTGTGTGTCATGGGYCCTAGTCTCCRCCCCAGTRCCTAAGCCCTTAGGTGGCACCTGATGCTCCGAAAGCAACAAATATTGATCAAACGCCTAAGCGGTACCGTCAAGGGAAGCGGCGTGGTAGGGGTTGCTACGAGAACRCGGGGATTTCTCGAAGCGGTAAACGGGAGGATGCTGGGCCGGGGCGCTGCTGCTGGCTTCCTCCGCGGCCTCAGCGACCGACCCCAGAGGCTGAACTGCCAGGAGATGCCGCTGACTGGCGRAGGGCTCCATTTCTACGCACACCTCCCACACTCGACCCCGGAACAAAGCCAAGCAAAGCCACCTGTGCCCCGAGGACACGGCTCAGGGCTCAGAACCACAGAGCCAGGCAGCACTGTCACCCCAACACTGGCTCTGTGGTTCTGAGGCACGTAGGATGTGTGCACTCTCTTACCCCTTACCCCAAAGGATGGCACCTGGGGCGGGGGAGTGGGGCGGGAGGGGCGGCGTCCAGCCCTAGAGGAAGCCTTCCGCCTTAACTCAAATCGAGGTGAGAATGATGTGTAATTTTTAAAAATACTTTTGAGTTGTCAAAGTCAGGAAAGCACTAGTGCTAAGCTGGCCTTCTGCTTGGAGCGGTGGCCATTAAGCATGAACGGTGAGCCCTCCTCTCACACACCTAGCCTCCAAAGACACTGGATGCTCATCTCCCTTGACTGGGAAGACCTAGGATGTGTATACACACACACAAACACAAACTCACACACACACACTCACAACCCCACACTCACACACTCTCTCTCTCACACACACACACACACACAAACTCTCTCTCTCTCTCTCTGTCTCTCTCTCTCTCTCTCTCTCACACACACACACACACACACACACACACACACACGAATGCACGCACGGTGTTTCATCTTTCATTCTGTAAAGGAACCCAGGCACATGAATATTAATCAGACGGAGAACTGGCCTTTTCCTCCCAGCCCATCCTGAAGGCAGGGTTGTGATCTTTAGCCGTATTCACAGATATCCAAAGGCAGTTTCTGTCTTGTTGGAACTGTCATAAATGGACGTCTGAGAAATCCAGGAGCAAGTTCAGGCAGAGAGAACGCCTTCCTGTCCAGGACTGGCGGGTTTCCGACTACTCCCCAAGGCTTTTCAACAAATAAATTGACAAGTACCTTCAGACTGCACCAGAAAAGCCAGTTGCTCGAAGTTTGGATTAGCTAAACCTGTGCGTTTTGTTTTTTGTTGGTTTTTCTTTCTTTTTTTTTTTCCCCTTCCTTTTGAAGATCAACTTTCTCTCAAAATGCCAGGAAGGCGTTGTTGACACAGACCCAGAGAGGGCAGAAGACATCAGGCCCAAACCTTAAGTACACAGGGACACACGTTTTTAAACCACCTTGCCTGCCTACTGTTCTAATGTATCGATTCAGTCTAGCGCAGACCTATTTCTGAATAATGGAGAAGAGAGAATTGTGCCCAATCCTATGTTGCAAAAGATGTCTCAGGTAAGGCAAATCCACAGGCAAACCACACGTTTTTTGATTACCAACTCCGGAGGAGTACTTCACCACTGTTTTCCGAGCTCTTGGAGAGCGTCAACCATGAGGCCAATTTTTAAGACTCAGGAGCGGAATTCCAGCAAGGGGACATTTGCATACAGATCCTCTCTAGGGGTGTGGTAAGAGAAGTGGCAATGGCTGAGGAGGGGGGCTGACTCCTCAGGAATACTGACTCCCAGTAAGTTCATGCTTCCCCAACCCCCGACCCCAGTGGCGAGTTCCATTCCCGCACCATTGAGAAAACTTTTGTCCCCGAGTGTTTCAAAGTCACAGCCCCAAGATTCCCCCTCTGAAACAGCAGGTGCTGCTCTCCCACTACGGGGTAAGCCTGGCTGCTCTGCAGGGGCTCAAGTTTGCAGGAGGGAACTCAGGCCCCTGCCTTCCGGTCTCACCTGGATCCTTAGGCCAAGGTGAGCTTAAGATCCCATCTGAGCGATATCTGCAGAGGTGAGGCCGGGGGCGTCCCTGAGTGGCCCCAGGAGCCAGGACAAAAGTCACAAGGGCTGTTTGGTCTGCCCCTCGCGGTGGCGGCTTCGGGGAAGGGGCCACTGGCAGCTTCCAGCAGCTTCTGAAATACAAGTCCCCCTGGCCGGGGGGTCACTCGACTTGGCGCAGGCACGGTGGGCAGAGAGGGGAGGGGCGGTGGGGGAGGGGCGGCCTGTGCACAAAGGGCCCGCAAGGCGGGCGGCCTTCCCGCCCTTGACCTTGGGTCCCCGCCTCCATCCCTCTCCTGCAGCCCGGGAAGGGGGCTGGCGTGGAGCCAGCAGCGTGCTTGCTGGCCTGTGGCTGGACTTGGGGCCGCCAAGGTGCCGGGGTGGAGGTGGGGGCGGAGGAAGGGGCACATAAAAGAAGAAGGGGGAAGAAAAAAAAAAAGGAGTCTGGGACTTCGGCGCGCTCTGCGGAAACCCGCACTGCAACTCCAGCAGGAGCCGGTCCGAGCGGCTAGCAAAAGTTGCAAAGAATGGAAACTGGAAGGACGGACCCTCCCCCCAGGAGTGGCCTTTCGGCTGGCCCAGCCCCCATCCCTTCCTCCGACCCCGGCCGAAGCGGACAGGGAAGAAAGGAGCGCGCCTGCCCCGCGAGGCCAGACGGCTGCAGGGTCAGCTGCGCCTGCACCCGCCCCGCGCGGGCAGCTGCTCCATTAAGTCCGGGAATTATGCATGGCCCCGGCCCCGCTCGCCTCCCGCCCAGGGCGCAATCAACGTGCACGGCGGGGGAGGGCGGGCAGGAATGGCCCGAGGAGGACCTGGAGAGCCCCCAAGGCCCGAAAGAAAGCTGCGCGGCGTTGGACCCCAGCAGACCCGGCCGGGCCCGGGGACGGTCACCGGCAGCCGGGGAGGCCCGGGTGCAGTTTCCAAGGTGTCGGGGTGCACATCGCGCCTTGTGCCGGGACAGAGCACAGGGCGGCAGGCTCCAAGGGAGGCCATTGTGTTCTCCTGCTGAGTGAACTGGTGTCAGTGGACCCAAACCTCCGAGTGCCCTCCAAGAAGGCAGAGTCTGAAGGTGCAAACCACGTGGACCAGGACGAGGAGCAGAGTCCCCGGCCCTTCTCTCTGGAGTCTAGGGGAGGACCAGAGGCCGGGTGGGGGAGGGGCTGCAGGCGGCCGGAGGCGGGAAAGGAGATGAGTCTTTCAAGTTGCACGGTCCAGGCGCAAGGGAAATTGCATTAGTGCTGCCTTGTGGCCAGAGCCTGGGGAGGTTCAAAGTCCGAATGGGGAAGATTTTGATGTCCATCCCCGGCCCAGAATCCCCCMCACACACTTTAGGCCTCAAAACACTCTGAAACCTTAGGGACCACTACCACAACCAAGGGCCACTTTCCAGACCCCTGCGCTGCAGTATGCAGACCCYGGCCTCCTTTGCTACTCAGACAGACGCCTGTTTACGAAAATCACTTTCTTTCCCATTTTCCCCAAAGCAAAGGCCAGGTCAGGAAAATTACATGCTTTTTCCCCCTTCCCAGAGAATAAAGTCTCCTGGTTTGCAGGGAAAGTTTTACAAGTCAATGATGCAGGGAAGACCGCACTGTTTGGGTCCCTTAATTGGCTAGCTTTGAACTCGGGTGGGGGCGGGGCAGACCCAGCTCCCACTCCAAGAAAGAACTTAGTTCTTAGTCTAGGAGGTTTTCCAGCCATTTGCTGGAGGTGGGAAAGGGTTAAGGGGGGTGGGGGGGGGACACTCCTATTTCTTTTTAAGGGAGAAGAATCCAGACCCTTGCTAGCACCCTAAACCCAAGGCCGGACCTGGCCTCTAACCTCAAGGGCCATCCCTAACTGGACCCCTAGCCTTTCCAGAAATCTGGTCTGTCTTGGAAAAGCTGAAAGGAAGCCCCTCAGACAGTTCGAGGGAAACCAGGTTTATTCTTCCTGAACACTAACTTGGACTAAATTGTGACGCCACTGGGGTGTAGCCCAGGCCCCGGGGCTGTAGCCATTATACATGGCTCTGCATTTAAGGGCTGGTCCCCATACCCACAGCTGCCCTGTCCCTGTGAGGTCACACTAACAACCTGAATGTCATGGAAACCGTAGCCCACGGACGACAGCTATGTCAACAAACCCTTAGGTGTGGCTGGTTTGGACTGGGGGGTTGCCCTGGCCTGGGAAACACATCTAAACAGCTTACCATGCGTCTACTCCAGGATTGGACAATCCAGGTCCAGGCATTCCGCGTGGGAAGCCTCAGATGCCACCCGGGGTCTGACCTTTCGCTCTCAGCAATCCTCTCCCCAGTACTGCTGACCCTCCCATCCCCCCACCTAACACCCCTTCTTATATTTTAGCTTAGAAGATGGGGAGCCAGAGAGGGAATGGGTCTAGTCAGGGTCACACAACAAGAATACTCCTCCTTYCAGGTCTCAGATCCCTGCCCACCAGTCTGGCCCTCTTCTCCCTGGAGCCAGAAGCCACCTGGTTGGTTACGATCCTATTGCAGGGGGACACAGCCAGCAGTGGACACATAACCACAGATACGCACAGAACAGGTGGAGCCGCTGTTCTCCAGGACCCACTTCCTCTCAGAATGGCCTCCAGAAGACAGCGCCCATTGCCCAACTAGGAGCAAAAGGCCTGTACCTAACTTAGTTAAAACCCACTGTGTCCCGCAGG
>BDUI01004178.1:23067-41038 GCA_002335545.1 Apodemus speciosus
TATATAATTTCTTTGAACTATTACATACTTCGGTATTTTTAAATAATCAAAGGACTCTTCTTATTGTGTGCTTGTAGCAGAAAGATAGAGTATATGAAAGAGTATTCTAGAAGCGGGGTATGGTGGTGTATATCTATAATACCAGCTTTCAGGGAACTAAGCCAGGAGGGCATGAGGTTACTGTAAAGTAACTGGAACATATCAAAATACACCTAGTTGCTAATGTTTTGGTACCCATTTTATATTATGTGCATGGTTGAAAACACAGTAGACCTCTTCTAAATCCATGATGTTGAGAGTTCTTAGCTAATAGCGTTAAGTAGAATAAATAATTCAATACATGTACTTGTTTACTTTTAAACTACAGTGTCAAGTGAGTGATGCTTGAGACTAGTGAGGCATCCAGGTCGTAAGAGACCTTTGCACTCTCAGGGGAAGTAGATGGAAGGTAAGGGTGAAGGAAAGTTACCCATGGAGGTCATCAAACGGGGAGTTTGTTTTATTTATTTTGACCGAGCGTATACATGCTGAGTAGCTGATGAGTGTGGGATAAAGTCACACAGTTATGCTCTGCGGTCTTATTATTTCTAACTATTGTCACAATGAACACTCGCTAAGATTGGGACTGCCTTTGGGACATATTTAGTAGGCCTCAGGGGCAAGCCAGGATCAGCTCTGAGCAAAGCTGGCATTTTTTTTTTTTAATTCTAACCCACCAGAGACCCACTGCATGACTTGAATCAATTTTTGTTTGTAATTTACTGACAGAGAAGAATAATTTAGGTTATCTTGACAGAAGTTTCTTACTTGTGAGTATATTGGCTTTTTTAATACAAATTTTATATAAAAAGAAATTGGTGAAAAGAAATGTGTACTTAAGTCATAAAGAAGAAAATAAAGAGTTTTAAAAAAGCTATCTGGAGTCATTCAAATACATGTAAACTTGAGATCAGGAAGAAAAAAATTGTTTTTTTTAAACACCATATGTATAATTGCCTTATGTATTGTGCGTCTCCATTGTCTATCTTTTCTTACTGAATACCTACTCTGGGTGCCAAGTTGGATTCTGTGCTAAGACAAACAATACCCCTAACTTAAGTATATTGCAGAAAAGTGAGTCTTTTAGTAGCTAGATTTTCATTACTTTGTAAAAATATAAACATAACACAGATAAATCTAAGCAGCTGTAAAGCCCACTCTTGAGGTGTTGGCCTTCAAGAACAGCAGCAGGTCGGCGGACAAATGTTCTGAGAAGCAATGAAATGCTCATCAGAGTCTCCTGAAGCATGCCAGAGTGGTATTGTGATGATCAAGTTCAGATAAATGTTCCACCCTCCCTCATTTCTCAAAGAAGTGAGCTCTCTCCCTTAAATTCTGAGCCTCCAGTCTTTAGTGTCCTAAGAATCCAATGTGTCTACCCAATTTTCCTTTATTCTTTTCCCAGAATCTCTGTCTTGTTAGGTATCCTCATTTCTTCCTTTGCTTAGTCTCTTGGTGCAAGAAAGACTGAACCATGGAGAGTGTCAATCACTGGAGACTGCACCCACATACATACTCACACAAAGTAATCTTTTCTTCTGAGACATGAATGTTTTAAGAGAATGTTTCTGTAAAATCTCTAGCATATTAGAAATCTCAGAAAACTATACTGTTGAAGCTGAAATACCAATTTGTTTCTTGTTCCAGTCATTTAATTAATTGAATATAATTATTTTACGGATTTGGGGCTAGAGCTTGATAATTTCAGCCCAAAGTATCATGCATAAGCTAAGTCCTTTTTCGCTTGTACAATGACCACAAAGCTTATGCTGTCTGTCCATAAACAAATTTACGTAGAAGACTTTTCCACCCTGTCTTGGCAGTTTTGTGTATGCCAATGCCTCTTGTTTCTTTTTAAGCCAAATGTTTTTTAAGGCTCAGCTGTTTATATTTCCAAAAAAGCCCCGCTACTTTGTTCAGTAGCTTCAGTCTGTCTCATAAAATTTTTATCTTTAGTGCTAGCTATGCCTATAAGATGTTATGGCGGCACTGAAGTCATAATAGGTCTATTGATATCATAATTGCTCTGCAGGGCCGTTACAGTGTACATATGCATGTGCCTCTGACAAGCTGTGTTGTTAAATGAAGCCCCAAACCAACTAACTGTAACAATGCAGGCCTAACAAGTTGTAGAAGAACTTTGGTTGGAGACATCTCCTTCCTTCTTAGCTACATGGCCGGGGATGAAGGAAGTGAAATATTTGTATATTAGTAGAACTGCAAACCATGAGAGGATCCAATACTCATTAAACCCATTCTTTTTACTTTTGAGAAGACAAAAGGCATGGGAGTTTGGGGGAATTTTTACTATTTATTTATTTATTTATTTATTTATTTATTTATTTATTTATTTATTTATTTTAGAGTTTTAAGGTTAATGGCAAAGTCAGGAACGGAACAGAAGTCCTAATGTCTGCTTAGGATTTCTTTTACTAGAAGGCTCCCTTTCAGTGACAAAATAACTGTAGAAGAAAAACGCTTCTAAACCATAGTTTGTTTCTCCATTCGGGAAGAATAGTGCAACTCCCTGACTTACTATCAAATATGGACTGCCATGACTAGCTATTCCTTAGATGATCTGGAATGCTGCCTTGTGTTTTCAGGGGTAAAAACCCAAATGAACAGCTGAACGCTACTGTGGTTGAAATAAGATTTGGGAGCAGGTTAAGGAAATGCTCCCTGAAGGGGGATAGAGCATCAGTGGCCCAGATGTTAGCCAGGTGACTATATGCTAGCAAATTCTATTGTAGGATAGAGAGAGACCATAAAAGCTTGGACCAAAGAGCTGGTGAGGTCAGAAACATCCTGCTGGTAAGTGGAAGTGGTAAGATTTGGAAGTTGCCTGCTTAATTGGTCTAGATCAGCCTTTCATTGAAAGAACTAGAGAATTTGAAATGTGCCATTTTATTTTCCAGGGCTTTACACATTTAAGTGAAATGTTTTCATAAGGAAAAACCCAGAGTTCTGAAAATTGGCTCCATTGCTCATACCCTTTATACATAAAATTTAGTCTAAGCAAATTCAGGTGAAGAGACAGTTTAACTTAGTGATTTTAATTAGTGTTTCTTGTTTTTCAAAATATGTTTTCTCCTTAAGATTTATTTAATTACTTTATGCAGGTATGCTCTATCTGTATATACACCTGCATGTCAGAAGCGGGCATCAGATCCCATTATAGATAATCATCAGCTGCCATGTAGTTGCTGGGACTTGAACTCAGGACCTCTGGAAGAGCATGCAGCATGCTTAACCGCTGAGCTATCTTTCCAGCCTAACTAGTGTTTCTTCATAGACAGATGCCAAGCAACCATTCACATTTAATGGGAAGCTGTAATGTGTTGGAGGAGAAAGCTGGGTACCGTGAGTACGGTGAGGAAAAATGATGTAGACAAGGAAGACAAAGTGATGGTAGAAACTAAAGAAGACAGGGTGCCGGAAAAACCTTCCAGCAGGGGAGAAAGATCCCAAGGACTAAAGGAATATGAAATATTTAAGAAAAAGGAGCTAGAGTGTGGGGAAATGGTTCAGGATGTAAAGGGCTTACCATGCAAGGAGGAGGATCCGCATCTGATTCTCAGCATTTAAACAACAACCATCTGCATCTGTAATCCCAGGCTGGAAGCACTTTGGCCAGACAGAAGAGCAGGTTCAGCTGTGAGCTGAAATTTGGGTTCTCTCACACAAATAAGACGGAGAAAGACAGAGAAAGATGCCTATATCAACCTCTGCTGTCCTCATTCATGTGGAAACAGAGTTGTGCACGCCTGTGGGAACAGACAGATAAACTCAAGCACACACGTGCAGTAATTGTTATGCCGACATTATTGTGGTGTGTGTGTGTGTGTGTGTGTGTGTGTGTGTGTGTGTGTGTAGGTGCATGCATGGAGCTGCCAGAGGTTGGTGTTGGGTACTTCCCACCATTGCCCTCTTTGTTACTTGCTGAGGCAGAGTCTTACAGTGAACCCAGAGCTTTCTCGTTTGGTTAGTCTAACTAACCAGTTCACTTTGGGGATCCAAAGTCCCCATTTCCTGAATGCTAGGAACATAAGCAGGTCACCACACATGCCTGGCTTTTATGTGACTGCTGGGGATCTAAATTCTGGGCCTCACATTTGTATGGCAATTGTTTTTATCTAATAGCCATTGCTCTAGCCCCAAAGTTGGAATTTAATTTGAGTTTTGCCCAAAAATAAAATGTATAAGCCTTCTGAGAAAAGCTGAATATTGAAGGAAGAAAATGCAAGAGAGAATAAGGGATGGATTTATATTATTGTTAGTGTACTTTTAAGTCAAAACCAGTGAAGATGTCATAATATAATTATCAGAATTTAAAAATATTTTAATTTAAACACCATATTTGTACATATTCATTAGCTGCATTATGGTAATTTGATACAGAATACAATATAGAATGATCATGAGAGGCCAAACCTACTCCATCTTGGGACCCGCCTCCATCTTTAAGAAAAGAAAAGAAAAAAAAAAAAAAACAAAAAACAAAAAACCTGAGAACTTGGCCAGCAGCACAACTCACACAGCGTCTGAGTACCAGGAAGGACCTCACGTACTGTCCTTGGCCAGAGTGACTCCCTGGTTACTTCCTAGCAACAGTTAATCAAAGATTGGTCTGATTGTTTCAGATGTGCTTTCAGACCCTTTGTGATGGTCTTGCTTCAGAGCACTCACCTGCCAACTTACTGTCAGGCCCACCTGCTGGCTTACAGTCACTCTATGAGCTGTTTGCCAGACCTGACCAACCCCCACCCCCACCTCACCCCTCACTTGCTCCCATCTTCCTATAAAAACTTGTTCTGCAGAGGGTTTGAGGCTGCTCCACCTTCCCTTCCTGTCCTGCCATGTCAGGATCCAGATGGAGGAGAGCCCAAACCTGAGCTTGTAATAGAGACCCTAATGCTATTCCATAGGAAACGGCTCCTTGGTGGTCTTTTGGGTTCACAAATGCTTCCTGGCACAACAGCCAAATAAGAATAATTAAGATTTCTATGACCTCAAACATTGATCACTTTTATTTTGTTAAAAATTGTCAGACTTCCTAGGCATTCTGGTGTACATTATAGATTGTTGCAGACGGTATTGTCCTGCCATGCTATGGAACACTAGAATTAATTCTAAGCTTTCTCTTTCATATGTTCAAATCCACTCACAGACTTAAACTGAATAGGAAAAATAGCCAGGATAAGCAGCATTCACCTAAGGTCATGTGTGACACATTGTACTCAGACCACCTAGTCTTTCTTGGAAGGACTATTTTAATATATTTCAGAAAATAGATTAGATCTTCTTTTATGTCTTGGTGGGATCAGAATGACATGGTTCCTGGGACAATGCCTGGAGGCGTGGGCCTCCCCAGAGGTTAATGGCTGCTGTAGGTGTAAGGTTTGCTTGTATAATAATGTACATATTTTTATGCTCCTCCTTCAAGGAAAGACTAATGTTAACGTTAATGACTCCATGACAATCAGAGACAGAATGAGTCTGGGAAGCAAAGGTGTGGCTAATGTCTCACTAAAATGGAAAACGCTGGGACATTCAGGGCAGCCATTAAGGCTGTGGAAAAGACCTAAAAGAAAATGAGTTAAAAAAATATATAATTTCTCAATTATGCAAAATATAAGGATGAATTATATGAAGAGCTTCATGAATCTAAAGGAACAAAAGCAGCTGTGCTGTGAGCCAACCTGTCAGAAAGATACTAAGGAGGGAGATAAAAGAGATTTAGGGAGTGGTGATTGCAGGCGATCCCTCCCAGCTGTTTTTTGTTTATGCTTACAGGGGCAGACAGATTCTTGAGTTCAGGGTCAGCCTAGGACCAATGAAGGTAAGGCCCAGGTCTGGTAGAAATGATAATTCCAGGGCAAGGTCTCAACCAGCTAGTTTATCATCTGTGCCTGACAGAGATGGGCAGATCTCTGAATTCCTTTGCAGGGTTTAAATAAAAAAAAAAAAAAATGTGCTTTCCGTCTCCTAAAAAATCAAAGGGCTGGGGTCAGGGATGCTGATACATGGACTAACTAAAGGTAACCTGGAGTAAATGATTGGATTGGTATGTAAAATAAAAGACTAGGCTGATAATCTGTAAGGTTCAGCTCTAGAGAGAAATTTTTAGAATAGCAAAAGAAAAGTGCTTGGAGAATTGTCTCAAGCAGAAAATAGAGAGCTGTCTGGAGATCTCTAGACAATGAAGAACAAAGCGATGACCAGCTTGGACCCACAGCTCACTTCTCCTTGTTTGTTTTGCTGCTCTCAAACAGCCCTTCTCTCAGAACTCCTCTCCAAGCCGAGGCTGGTCCTTGGCACTTTAAAAAACGTTTTGAAACAAAATTTCATGCTGCCCAACTTTAGTCTATAGTGAGATGAATTCTGGTTAGATTTAGTTTCCATTATGCTTCTTACTCTATGTCCAACCACACATGCTGGCACAGTCAGAGACAATGGCGCTTAGAAGTGAGGAGTGGCTATGGGAGGTGAGCTGCTTTGGATTTTACTTGAACTTCTCCAATCCTCTGCTGTGCTACCATGGGTGTGTTAGTTGAATCTTTCCTCAACTGCTATTCCTACAACATAGGGCATTAAGAGGACTGAATGAGATGTTGTGTGTCAAAACATGACGAGAGTCTGGCATGTAATAAACTCAAACATCAGCTATCAGAATAAACTCCCCACGCCCATCTCATCTACATACTCCCATACTCCTCCCTCCTACCCCACCCCCTCTGCCCTGCCCCGCTTCCCCGACCCCATGATGGCCTGTAGACAGACACGGTGCTGGAGAAGTAGCTTGAGAATTCTATATCCAGATCCAGAAGAGAAAGAAAGCCAATGAGCCTGGCTTGTGCTTCTGAAACCTCTAAGTATGCCTCCAGTGACACACTTCCTCCAACAAACCTGTGCTTCTTTTTAAATAGTGCCACTCCCTAACCATTCAACTATATGAACCTGTAGGGGCCATTCTTATTCAAGCTATACCCCCACGCTTATCCCCTCCCCCAATGCATGGCCACCTATTCTTTAACCATTGTTATTACTTATACATATAAAGGGATTCAAATATAAATACAGACTGTTCTTTCCCTTCAGCCTTGCCTGCATGTATGTTTCTAGGGCTGACCATCTGGAACTGAATAATCAATCATGAGATTCATCCTTGGGGAAGACCAACTCTCCTTCTCCCAGAAATAAAGTAATCTGTAGCTCTTCACTTAGGTTTGGGGCCCCTTGAGATTTTTGTCCACTTCTACTGGAACATGAACTGTAGTGGCAATTGTTCAGATCTTATTTAAGGAGCCAGGCTTTTCAGATGTCATGGGCATAGCTTCCCTGTCCTAGTTAGGAGGCATAACCTCATAGCATCCTTCCTGGTCCCAGGGCTTTTACTTTTCATTTCAAGAGTCTTGGTTTCAGGCATTGTATTGTAGATGTTGGGCACCCCAGCCAATTGTTCTCTGAATTTTTGACTAGTTGTGGCTTTCTGGTCTCCTTCTGTTGCAAAAAGAAGCTTACTTGGTGAGAAGTAAAATTCGTGCTTATCTCTGGATAAGACATTCTTAGAATTCATTTAGAAGTTATACTGGTTAGGAAAGTGGTGGCAGTAGGTCCTCTTCTGAGACGCAAGGTCTCATTTGTCACGAGTTGTTGGCCAGGATTATAGTACCAGGCATCATTTTCTTCCTGCTAAGCAGGTCTTGAGTTCAATCACACAGATGTTGGCTACCATTGAGATATAAATGCTACAACTGCACCTTTAAGGATATCTTGCCGTAATGATCACTGTGGTTTGTGGACATCACAGTTGTGTAGGAAGTTGAGTACTTTTCCCTGCTTCATAGTTTGAATATCACCTTCTGATGCTATGACAACTAGTCCTAGGGAGGAGACTTTCTAGTTGTTTCCATTCAAATCCCCTGAATTCTGTGTTCATAGTGCATGGTGTCTTCAGCAGTAGGATCTTAGCTTCATTTTCTGGGAGGTGATCAAAAGCTATAGGAATAGCCTATATTGTTTTGGGAGTCCTTTGTATTCCCTGACCAACAACTTGAAATGAGATTTTTCATGACTAGTACTGGGGTTTTCATTATATAATATGTGGTTTGATCCTGACCCCAAGTGGTCTAAGTTCATTTATGTACTGACTGTCTCTCTGTCTGTCTCTGTCTCTCTCTCTTATGCACACACACACACACACACACACACACACTGTAACAGACCCATTACTGAGCTTCTGATATTAATTTTCTCTATATCTTGATTTTGGATAGGATTAACTCCTTGTAGCCATTTGCCTTCTGGCTCTTTGAAACAGATTTATCAAATGTGTAAGTTAGAAACATTTCTGTTAATTGCCTCAGTGTTTTGAAAAACTGCTGTGTGTGCGGAATCATTCCTCAAGTTGGAATGGAAGTCTATAGAACAGACTGTGAAGTTTGCAATTGCATTTTAGAGTCAATTCAATCTAGCCTGTAACTTTTTTTTTTCCTTTTGGATTGTATTCATATCATAGATAATGAGTGCTTTCTATGAGGTTCCCAGATTGAAATGAATATTGAATTTTCTATTTCTTTGCATGAGAAAGATGACTTTGAAGTTTGGCTCAAGTCACATCAGTCTTTATGGAAAAAAATAATTGGCATTCTCCAAAAAGTGTATTTCAAGCTTGCCATCATAATAACAATGAAATGAAAGTTGAGAACTAGTCACCAAAGAGATGATTCTTCATGTTTTAATGTAAATTTTTAAATATAAAGAGTGATTAATCTCACATTCCTCCACTCTTTCTGTCTGTATTACTCCTCTATCCCTTTCTCCTGTGAAAATAAGCAAGTCTACCGAAAAATGTGAGAAAGTAAAGTTAAACTCAATGTCTTTTAATTTATATTAATTTAACTCTTTAACTACGTGTAGAACCTAGATCCTAGTTTATAGACAGTATATTATAGTAATCACCAGTCTTTATACTCACATGTTGACTCTCATAATAAATCTCCCCAGCTGTCTCATATACCCTGTTGGTCGTGTTCCTCTGTATAACTCTAACTAGTCCATGAGCAAACAGCTGTTGAAACTACAGGGAGCGATTCCATGCCATCTGAGTGTCAGCTTTATCTGGTGAGTGACAAAGGCTCAGCAGAGTTGTTGGGACTTTTTGGTGATATTCTGCGGGCAATGGCAACATCAGTAACGCGTAGCCGTGGTTCATAAACTCCGATGTGATTTAGAATCACTTGAAGAACTAATTTAATTATTTGGAGGGTCAAGCTGAGATGGAGGAACAAAGATAAGAAAGATATGCTGGAAGTTCCTGGATTTTAACCAAGCTTTTCAGGTAGCTCTGATACATGTCAAAGTTAGAGTGCCTGCGACGAAATGCACACATTGGAGCCACTGTGCTGGCCACTTCAGCAGTAAAGAAGCCCCCCTCCACTGCTTACAGATGGTTATAAAAAGGAGGACAATTTTATATTTAGACAACTTTTAAAATAGTTGAGTTCATTTTTATTTTGTGTGCATGGGTGTTTTGCCTACATGTATGCACTACATGTATGTTCCTGGTGTCCTTGGAGGAAAGAGGAGGGTATCAGATGCCATGTAACTAGTGTAAAAATGGTGTGAGCCACCATGTAGGTGCTGGAAGTTGAGCCTGGGTCCTCTGCAAGAGCAGAAAGTGATCTTAACCATTGAACCATTTTCCTAGCTGAAATGTTTAAAACATCCTTCAAGCAACATATGTTCCTTTGTAAGTTTTTGGGTTCTATTTTTCCCATCTCTCTTTCCATTTATTTAAACAAATTGTAATGCAAACCTTCTGTTTTGTTTTCTTTACTCGAAACTTTTCATAGTTTTTTTGATGAATAAAAGAATATATACATAGATTCTTTACATTTTAGCATTTCTATTTTATTGTTATGTTTTTTACTTGTTGTTGTTTTGAGACAGAGTCTCTCTATGAAATCCTAGTTGTCCTGAAACTTGAGATGTAGACTGTGTTGACCTTGAACTTACAGAGATCCACCTGCATCTGTCTCCTAAGCACTGGGATTAAAGGTGTGCACCACCATGCTATGCTATTCCTGTTTTTTGAAAAAATTTACCATGGTTGTGATTATATAGGATATGATGAAAATCTCTGGATTTTAACCCAGGTTTCCAGGTAGTTCTGATAGATAGATGTCAAAGTTTGATGCCACCAATGAAAATAATTAAAAATTAAAAGAAAAATAAAGTTTTTATATACCTCCTAGGTGGCCTCCTTCCAACTCCTCTGTATCACTCCTCTAATCTCAAATAGGTAGCCTCATTTTCTTTATTATTGTTTTACACACACACACACACACACACACACACACACACACACACACACACGTATAAATACTACAGTCCATTTCTGTTGTTTTTGTGTATGTGGTTTCTTGGTTGACCACTTAGTATTGGACAACCAATAAGAGGAGAGATTAATTCTCTATGCAGTCATTACTTTTCTGTAGTTCTTTGTCTAGGGGTAGAAGTCAGTCAATATTTTTCTCTTCCACTTTGGCATGTATATTGTTATCGCTACTGTTATGGTCTGTATGCAGTCATTTCTAGAATAATCTGTTTTCCTACAGACTTCCTGGTATTCTGGCTCCTAAAAATTTTTCTGCCTCCTCTTCCTTGAAGGTCTCTTAGCAATACATGCAGGGACTATGATGTAGATATAATTTAGCTCTGGGCCCCCAATGATCTGTTGATCTCTGTATTATATCCAGGTGTGTTTTGTGATGTGTCCATTTGCTATAAAGAGAAATGTATTGATAAGGGTAGTAGTTACATTATACTCTGTGGGTAGAAGGATAAGATTTAGAATGTAGTAAGGAATGATGTCAGTCTAGCGAACAGCCAGAAGCAGGTTCTTTTCTAAGGTTTGTGTCTTTACAGGTTCTAGAATGTTGTCTAGGTTTCTAATACCAGGCATGATTTCTCTCCTATTGAGTGGGTCTTGAGTCCAAGTAGAGAGCTGTTGATTGCTACCAACATGTGAGTAGACGTTGCTTATTACTTCACCTTTATAGATATCTTGCCGTGCCAGCCACAGGGCTCACAGACATTGCTGCTGAGGAGGATTACTAATGACTTCCCTCCTTTGTCAGCTTACATAGTATTTCATGGTACCCAGTAAGTTAGGTAGCTGACAGGAGGCTTCCAAATTTTATCCAGCTCAAATAATGAGTCCTGTGTCCTAAATGTGTGGCATCTTCACCAACAGGTGCTTACCTTCAACCTCTGAGAGGCACCCAAGGGTGACATCAATATTGTATATTTGCTTGCCTTTATGATAATTGTTATCAAAGTATCTCACATCCTTTTCACTTAAGCTCCTCACCCCTCCATTTTTTTTACCCCAGAATTTTAAATGCTTTCTGTCCCATCTGTCACATTCTGGATTGATTCTAATTTTTTTCACTTGTATTTGCCTGGTTTTCCTGCCAGATGCTACCTGTATAAATCTTAGAAGCCCTCCTTACCGTTAGCTTCAATTGTTAAACTCTTTTTAACACTCTTTGAGTTCTGAGTTTTTCCTAACTTTTAGCTTCAATAGTTAACCTCTTCAGCACCCTCTAAGTCCTTAGACTAGAGTTTTTCTAAGTTTCAAAGAATGTTCTATTAAAAACATGAATCAAAGAAGATTTTAATTGAAATTTTTTCTTTTACCTAAAACTATATCAAAAGAATCTTTGACAATGACCAAGTGATTCAGATTCCTTTTGCTCACTATTTCTGGTGAACTGTGCTCTCCAAGGTGGTCCTTAAAGCCCAATTTCCTTTATGTAGTCTTATTTTAGTATCACTTTGGAATGAGCATGAGCTTTTAATACTGCCCATTTTTGGCTGGTGTTTTACTAATGGTGATTATACAATTACTGATTTTTTATTGTGAGCTTAGAACATTCAAAACTCTATAACTAAGTCTTTAGTTTACTAATTCATGCAAAGAATACTATACTTTCCAAATGCCTTTCTAGGATCACTTAATCAATATTTAGAGAACCTCCTTTGACCTCCTTTGGTGAAAGAGGTCACCTATCTCGTGCAAAGTGTATTTGAAATCATTGAAAAGATGATGTGTTTCACATAATACATAGACTGTTCTATTCAGTAACAATGTTATTATCCCTTTATCAAGACTTGAGAAAAACTGACTCAATCTTGAGAAAAAGTTCTTTGATCTGTACTGTAAAATGAGTAAGAGACATACTCTACATTGAAACCCARTTTCTACTAATATGAGTTTTAGCTCCTGGATGATTAACTGTTCTGATAAACCAATCTCTTTGTTTTGTTTATAGGTAAGCTCTTCAAACACATAGAACTATGGGAGCTGAGAACAGCTGGGAGTGGGACAGGCAATCTTCCCTAGTTCCCTACTTGTCTAGAAAAAATATATATACTTATATACATATACACATGTAATAATAGTGATAAAAGAAGCCATGAATTTGAAGAAGAGCAGGGAGGGGCATATGAAAGGGTTTRGAGGGAGGAAATGGAAGGAAGAAATGTAATTATATTATAATCTCAAAAATAAAAAAGAATAAAATTTTTCAACTAAAAAGTAGACTTCCATCTACTGTCTTGCATATCTATCTTAAGTGTCAATATTGCCTCAGACACCTACCCACAAGTCCCTTCTGTGACTGTAATAGCCAATTATGTTCTTATACTGATATCTACTGAAGTGGAAACTTCTGGCTTCTTTGGAAAGTCAGTTGTGTCAGATGGTGTTTTGTTAAAGCAGACATGTGAAGGAAGGTCTAACTGAAGTGGACAAAGGTGAAAGGATGTTTCACTCAGACAGACTTGCACATGTGAGGCAAGACCCGTGGAGGACACATGATGTTTGGAGGGAGTATAAACATGATTCAGCCCTGAGAGAGGGACTTGCTGAGATAGCTAACTCTGCCATTCTTCTTGGTCTCATGTCTTTGCTGATCTTTACTTTATTGAGAAAAGGATGGCAAAGAACTTCTTCTGGCGTCCCTGGTGGTCCTGGTTCTTCCTGCTGACTCATGCTGCCTTGGCTGAGGCCTGGCTGTCTCTCCTAGGTCATGCCACTGCTTCCGATTCATGTTTGCGACCCTGACTCTACTGAACTGGACTGCTGGAGTATCTGTGAAGTGTTTGTGGGTAGATCAAGCTGCCATTGCTGAATCCTGTGAACTGAACTGCGGATTTCCTGACTGTTGGGGAAAGTATTAGATAAGACACCAGTACGTTCCCGCACTAGTGCTGGCAATCAATGGGCCACAGGGCTCCCAGAGGGTGACCTCACTCACAGATCTCTTGGCCCGCCAACTCTCCAACCTGCAGGGCCATAGGGCCTCCCCTGGGCCACCTCACCTGGCAGTCCCTCTGCTAGCCATCTATCCAGTGCCCCCTCTCCCCCAGTTCATCTCCACGCAACACTGCACACACCCCATGATTAGCCATCTCAACACCTAATAACCCGGTAGAAACATGACCCTTAAGGCTTAATTATCCAATCAGATTTATGTAACAATAAAAATCACAATTTACAAGATGTCAATACAATAACTTCAGAGCCAACTGATAATGATAAAGCTCTATCCCAATATTTCTAACCTTGTGAAAATCTTAGCTACTTGTGGCTGTTTAAACCATGTGGGATCAGGATCTTCTTCCTGTCAGTCCGCCTCCACGTCAACTTCCCCTTTTCTTTCCTCCTGCAACCTCTCTATCTGAATCCCCAACTCATAGCTCTACCTCCCCTTTCCTGTCCAATCACAGGCCTCCCACTGCCCTAATGTGATGGGACAGAGAAAATCCAGCAACACCTGACAATGCAGATGGCATGTGTTCCAAAGAACAATTTCTAAACAGGTCTACTTCCCCTGTATTCTAATCTTTCTTTTCCAGTACCTCTGATGGGTGGTGGGCTAGAAGGGAGGTTAAAGCATTTAAGAACCATTATTAAAAGTAGGTCTTTGAAAAACTAAACTAGCTCAAACCCTCATAGCAAGCTGTCCACAGGATCCTTATACATACTGGGCTTTGACTACACATTCACAATGTCCTGCAAGACTCTCTCCTCAGAATCCAGATGCAACCCTAAGTAACCCCTAGTCTATTGTTCTTACAGCTACTTAACCAAAAGACTACAGGATATCCTTAATATTTTGTTCTTTTGTCATTAAAGTTGAGTTATTAGCTGGAAACTGCTGAATATCACTGTAATACTTAGGATCATAGGTAACTGAATTGCCATGACTTTGAGTCCAATTTTGTTCTTACTTCAAAACAACAAAAATCCAATCATTAGAAACTTTTAACTCTTTTCTGAGTTCAAGTGTTTTCCAATTCTACTATATTGCTTTATTCATGCCAGCACCATGTCTTGACTAGATTCCTGTAGTAGTCTACCCATTAATGCTCTAGCTGTAATCTTGCTATCCCTCAATCTATTTCCCTATCAATACCAATATATATATAATATATATCAATACCAATATATATTACTTATCAATACTATATATTACATATAGTCTATCTACCTATGTATCTATCTACCTATCTACCTACCTATCTATCTACTATTTACCTATCAATACATATATATGGTTTTAATATATACAAATATATACTACATACTATATATTATATATTTTAGTGCATACAAAGAAATACAATTTTACTTTATTTTATAATTTAAAWTTTTTTTTACATTTATTTATTTATTATATGTAAGTACACTGTAGCTGTCTTCAGACACACCAGAAGAGGGCATTGGATCCTATTTCAAATGGTTGTGAGCCACTGTGTGGTTGCTGTAATTTGAACTCAGGAACATCAGAAGAGCAGTCAGTGCTCTTAACCACTGAGCCATCTCTCCAGCCCCTAAATACAATTTTAATATATTCAAATATAACTATCGATGACTTATGGTCCTTGTCACCACTTTTCTCTCCCTCGGTTTATATCCTACTGACACAGCGTTTATCAGTCCCCTGCGGCCACTCTACTCTCTTTGTCTTGGATTTCATATGAAGCCTTCCATTGCTTCAGGACCTCTTCTCCCTATTCCCCACATCCCAACTGCATATATTCTCTAGAAAGCAGCTGAGAAGTCTTTCCCTAAGGCACTATGCCAGACACCTGAACAACAGCAGGCATCTCCCCCAAGTATTACCTCTGAGATTTTTCAGGTACTGTTCCCAAGTCTCCTACATAAATTGCACATTGCCTCTCAAGTCCAGGATCTGTGTTCAAGTCCACCTGTCAAATGATTAATTAATTAATAATTAATTAAATTTTAATTACATTTTTTCCAGTGTTGAACTTTCTATTTTGTTTTCTTTTAAAGCTAAGACATTATGATTTCAAATTTTTGCCTAAAAGTTTATAACTCTCTTAAATGTGTGTTGAAATCAGTGCAATGGCATTAGGAGGAGGTGAGGACTCTGGAAAGTGACTGAATGATGTTTGTGTCCTTCTGATGAGTGGACGTGTACCCTTATAAAGAAGACCCCAGAAAAACTAGCCTTTTCCTTGTGACCCCTTCCACAGCTAGAACGGAAACCTCCCCAGGACAGCGGGTCTGTTATCTTCTTGGTATTGTGCTTGCCTTAGAACCATGAAAAATAATTTTTGCATTTGTAGGCTATTCTACTCAGATGAACTCAGTTGGCATTTGGCATGTGAGCTGATATCTCTTAACACTTAGCAAAGTTTCAAGGAAATTATTAGTTATTATATTTAGTTATTATATTTAGTTATCCTCTGTTCTACAATTAATTCCCAGGTTTAGTGTAACTTACTTCATGTCGCTCGTGTGTGTGTGTGTGTGTGTGTGTGTGTGTGTGTATACGTGTATATATATGTATATACATATATATATGCTCTTCTTTGCTTCATTATGGATGCTCTKTCATATATTTTAATTCTAACGTCCCCTCTGTCTATATCCAAATCCCCCTGTCGGGTTGTTAATTACAATTATATTTTTCAGTATTACATTTCCTATTCTGATTTTCTTTGTCAGTAAGCCACTTTCACGATCTCAAATTCTTTGCCTAAAATTTCTTTGATGAGTGAAAAGATTTTAAATTCCAGGTATGACAAGTACATATTTGAAGCTGTAGTGAGCCTGTTTTTATGAGCTTTGACAGCATCTATTCTCATTCATGCCATCCTCTTCTCACTTGTCAGGTTAGCTATTTTGAAATTGTTTACCAGAAATTATACCAAAAAGAATCTTGTAAAATATGCAAGCCTATGATGATAATGTTTTCCATCAAATAAACTCTGTTTAATTTTACCTAAATACTTGGAACATCAGTGACTCTCCTTTCTTGGGTCATATAACTGACAGAAAATTATACTGTGGTGTGTGTAAGGAGTATGTTACTTTTGATTTGCTGTAACCCCTTTGAATTCTAGAATAATTGCTTTAGGGYTCCAGAGATTGTGGGTTCAGTCTTCCGACTCCAGGTTTGAAATACAGAGCTTAAACTCTCATTTGTCTATTCTGGGTTTGAGAGCTGCTCTGAGGGGTCAAGACACCACAGGAAGGCCACAGTATACTGACAGCTTTCATATCCTGGTTAGAAAGTGCTTTATTAGTTCTCTCACGCATCCAAGTAGATGGTTTTTAATACACATTTTCTATTCTGGCAAGCTGTTCTAGTTGACTTAAATTAGAAATCGGATCTGAACTCACATAATATTATTAGATGTGGAACTCAATTTTCCAAAAATGATTTTTTTTAATAATAAGATCATTCTTAACCTTGTGTGGAGGCTGGAAGAGAAGAATATAGTTTTCACTAAATTGTTTTTGTGCGGTAACTGATAGTTCTCGTTGTACTATGTGAGAGGTCTAACTGTTCTCGAGATATTTCTTTACCCTGCTGGTCTGGCAAGAACTTCCTAAAAGAACTTTCTTGCTCCTTAGGCAATGGAYTTCACCTCATTACAGAGACTATACTTGCGAGTCACGTGTTAATCCTAAAGATAGGATGAGAAAGACTGACCCAAATYGCCATGGCCAAGTTAAAGTAAACAATTAATTAAAGCAAGCTTTTAAAATCATGTACACAGGCTGCTTAACTTCCCCTTAAGATGGGGTCCAAAAGTTCAGCACTGGAAATGAGAAATACAAGATTTCTATAAAGTTCAGGGCTAGGGAGGTTCAAAATAGGGGGGCTTGGCTTGCAAAATAGGTGGGGTTACTTACAGGAGCAGAACATAAGCCTAACAAGTTGTCCCCCTCCCCCGCAAACAAAGACATGGTTTCAAGGTAGTCATAACAACAGGTGGTCATATAACTTTTTGAAACAAAGGCAGTATTGTTAGATGGTTATAGACAACTTTCTGATACAAAGACATAAATGCCATTTCTGAAACAGGCAGTACAGAACCATCTGTAGTTAAGGTTGCAGGTGGGGCACAGCCCAATCCTTGAGAGGCAGAGGTTTAATCATAAAGAGGAATGAACTTAGTTCATCTTTCCAATAAGATGGCTTTTAAACCTAAAATGGAGGCAWGCTGGTTCTTCACTCTGGATTGAAGGAGGTATGGCCAGGTAGGTAGAAYRCATTAAGCTGTTTTTCTGAAGGAGGTGCATGGGCTCATGGAAGCTATGAAAGTCAAGAATCTTCTTGCTTTGGGGAACTCAAAGGCTTTTTCTYACCTGCCCCACCCTCCCACTTCCCAGCGCTATTTCCTTACATGGAAATCTCTCMTTTTGWGGAGAGCTGATACCAGCTACTGCTCTGGAGTTAGTTAGTATGTGGCACAGGCTACAGTTTGAATCACACACAAGAGCAGAATCCATTTTCCTATCTATTATTTTTGATTATTAGTGAGAAGGAGGTACCCTCAACCTCTGAAGCTATGGCAAGCCCGGAGCATGGACAGGTGTCTT
>BDUI01004178.1:60023-70442 GCA_002335545.1 Apodemus speciosus
AGTCTATCCAACATCAAATGTTCAAACTGCTGCCCTTTATGCAGGGTAAGGGAATTTAGAAGGAGGAACAGTAGGAAAAGCAATAGCTTCAAGTTGGGGGGTTAGGCAGACCACACAACTGTACTATCTGTAGTCTTTGGAAATTTAGAACAAATTGAAGAATTAGGATTGTAATTTGTAACCCTTATGAAGAAGCATTTCTCACTGACTTCTGCATAACTGAGAAGTTTACCCATCAGGTGGTAGCTCTGTTGCCACGGGAGCCTCTACCTTTCCAATCACTTCATATTTGTTGGGGTAATTGCCTTTGCCTGGTAGGAAGGACATTAAGCTTGGACCTCTGAAAGCAACACTCCAACTGGGCTCAATTGTGCAAATAAAATGCTTTGTCCCAGTATGAAACTAGAAATTATGAATTGATGAACAGCTTTGAAATGAATTAAGTAATAGACAGACAGGTATACCTGTCCCATCAATTTATAACTAAACATGAAATAAAAACATTCTCTCGCTCAATTTTTCTCAAGGTTAGAAACATTTTTTTTTTTTAATTTAAAAGCAACAAAAAGACTTTCTTTTTCTATGTGAGGAGGCCACCACTTATTGAGTATAAATTCTGATCCTACTCCAGTGCTTTTTCATGGTATTCAATTCTCTTAGGAGAGCATGGTTAATTTAAAGATCAGGAAAGCAAAGAGGAGGAAGAAAGAGGTAATAGAAAGGTACTTTGCTGAAGACACACATCGGAACTGTAAGGATAAGATCTTGAAGGAAAGAAAAAAATGTTTTAGGCCTAAGTGGAGCTTGCATGGAATACAGTCACCACAGCAGTATGGGATGTGTGTGTGTGTGTGTGTGTGTGTGTGTGCGCGCGCGTGTGCGCGTGCATGCATGAGTGTGGTGCATATTTCACAGGACTAAAGAAAGAAGATCTGTGGGAGGCAGGAAGGCAGTCTGAGCTAGTAAGGTTCAAACTCAGAGACCCTGTTTGGTTTATTTTAGGCTTATTTAAGCATGGCATTGTTTGGTGAGAATTTTCTGGTGATAATTGACACAAGCCCACATGCACAACAAAGTATGCATCAATCTCCTTGAGTAACAAAGTAAGCCAGATACAGATCAGGTGTGACTACATCGAAACTCTTTGTAAAGTGCATAAAGAAATGTTCTGTAAGTAGACTAAGAAAAACAAGGGTTCATAAGAGGATTTGGAGAGCCTCACAATGATAAAACTTGCTAATTTTTCTTTGCAAATATCAGATAGGAATATTTCCAGAACAAGGCAGAGAACTGCATTCATCCACTTGCAAAACAAAACTGATGGAAAACATGAATTTGTGTTAAAAGAATTAAAAAAATAAATGCTATGTGGTATTATTGGGTTACTTCTGTTTGGTAATACATAATTTCCTCTGTTATCATAGGTATGGTTTTATTAGTGCCTTTGTAGTTGCAGGATAGCAATTAGTAACTTGTTCTGGGAAATATTAAAAATGAGAGCGGGCACAGTTCCAGTGCTAGAGCCGGCAAGGCAACTGGGTGAGCTGCAGGGCTCCTGCCCAGGGTCTTTCACTTGGCAGTCCCTCTGCCCACCGACTCTGAGTTCCTCTCGCTAGCACACTATGCCCCACACACCCCACAATCTGCCACCTCATATCCTAATTACCTGGTAGAATCATGATTCTTTATTTTTATTGAATATATTCACTTACATTTCAAATGTTATTCCCTTTCCTGGTTTCCCACCTCCCAGAAAACCCCCAACCCATCCTCCCTTCCGCTGCCTCCATAAGGATGCCCCTCCCCCCAACCCACTCACACCTACCCSCTCGCCCATTTCCCCATGCTGGGGCATCTATCCAGCCTTCAGAGAACCAAGAACTGCTTCTCCCACTGATGCCCAACAAGGCATTCCTCCACCACAAATGCAGCTAAGCGGAAAAATGTGTACCCCTTGGTTGGTGGCTTAGTCTCTGGAATCCATGGGGGGGGGGTGTCCAGTTGGCTGACATCATCATTCTTCCCATGAGGCTGAAAACCTCTTCAGCTCCTCCAGTCCTCCCTCCAACTCATCCATTGGGGACCCTGCGCTCAGTCCAAAGGTTGGTTGTTAGCATCTGCCTCTGTATCTGCAAGGCTCTGACAGGGCCCCTCAGGAGACAGCCATATCAGGTTCCTGTCAGCAAGCACTTCTTAGCATTCACAATAGTGTCAGGATTTGGTGACTGTTTATAGGATGAATCCCCAGGTAGGACAGTCTCTGGATGGCCTTTCCTTCCGTCTCTGCCCCGCACTTTGTCTCCATAATTGATTCTGTGATTATTTTGTTTCCTTTCTCAGAAAAACCAAAGCACCCACACTTTGGTCTTCCTTCTTCTTGAGCTTCATGTGGTCTGTGAATTGTATCTTGCTTATTCTGAACTTTTGGGCTAATATTCACTTATCAATGAGTGCATACCATCTGTGTTCCCTTATGATTGTGTTACCTCAATCAGGATGACACTTTCTAGTTCCATCCATTTGCCTAAGAATTTCATGAATTCATTGTTTTCAATAGCTGAGTAGTACTCCATTGTGTAAATATACCACATTTTCTGTATCCATTCCTCTGTTGAAGGATATCTGCCTTCTTTCCAGCTTCTGGCTATTATAAATAAAGCTCCTATGAACATAGTGGAGCATGTGTCCTTACTACATGTTGGAGCATCTTCTGGGTATATGCCCAAGAGTGGTATAGCTGGGTCCTCAGGTAGTACCATGTCTAATTTTCTGAGGAACCACCAAACTGATTTCCAGAGTAGTTGTACTAGCTTGCAATCCTGCCAACAATGGAGGAGTGTTCCTCTTTCTCCACATCCTCACCAGTATCTGCTGTCCCCTGAGTTTTTCATCTTAGCCGTTCTGACTGGTAGGAGGTAGAATCTCAGGATTGTTTTGATTTGAATTTTCCTGATAACTAAGGATGTTGAACATTTCTTTAGGTGCTTCTCAGCTATTCGATATTCCAAAGGGGAAAGTTCTTTGTTTAGCTCTGTGCCCCCTTTTTAATAGGGTTATTTGACTCTCTGGAGTCAAACTTCTTGAGTTCTTTGTATACATTGGATATTAGCCCTCTATTGGATGTAGGATTGGTAAAGATCTTTTCTCAATCTGTCGTTTGCCATTTTGTCCTATTGACAGTGTCCTTTGCCCTACAGATGCTTTGCAATTTTATGAAGTCCCATTTGTCGATTCTTGTTCTTAGAGCATAAGCTATTGGTGTTCTGCTCAGGAAAATTTCCCCTGTGCCCATGTGTTCAAGCCTCTTCCCCACTTTCTCCTCTATAAGCTTCAGTGTGTCTGGTTTCATGTGTAGAGAATCAAGACTCTTAATGCTTAATTAACCAATCAGATTTATGTATAAATAATATCACAATTTACAAGATACAATACAATTATTACAATTAATTACAATTAATTAATACGATAATTTTAGAGCTAATTGATAATGATAAAAACTTTATCCCAATATTTCTAACCTTACAAAAACATAGCTATTTGTGGCTAGTAAATGCCACATAGGTCCATGTCTGAAGCCATCTCGATTCCTCCCTTCTCCTCTTGTAACCTCTCTGTCTCTCCAACTCCTAGCTCCATCTCCCTTTTCCTGTCCAATCACACAGGACTTCCAGTGCCCTATGTGATTGAATAGGGAAAATCCCACAACAGCGACGATTTAATTTTAACATATCTTAAACACAATTTAAGAAAATGAAGTCATGGAGATGAGGAGAGCAATACCTTATACTACTGATTTCTTTTAGGCAGGTCTCCCTATGTAGCCTTGGTTGGCCTAGATCTCGTGAGGCTGACTTGGCCTGAAAAGTACAGAGATCCACCTGCCTCTGCCTCCCAAATGCTGGTGGGTTGACAGCATTCATGTTCACAGCAACTGATATTCTGTTGGGAATCTTCAATTGCTCTCCACTTCACATAGAGGCAGCTTGAGTCAGGGATTCCCTCTCTCTGTAGTGCTAGGATTACAAATAGGTACGACACTAACCCTGCACTTTGGAGATAACTACAGTCCTCAACCCCTACAGAACTTTAGCCCCTGAGCCAATTCTCTCCAGCCTCTGGTTTGTTTTATGTTCACAATACCTACTTCACTGACCAAGCGTATGGATGGAAACAAACCTTCCAGAGAAGATGATCTCTGCAGTGTTTTAACATGGAGTAAGGAAGGCCAAGGCCTTTGAAGGAACTGCAGAGCAATCCATGGGTAAAAANAAAAAAAAAAAAAAAAAAAAAAAAAAAAAAAAAAAAAAAAAAAAAGAACTACTACCTAGGAATTGCCTGCAGATGGCACTGGTGCTTCTTAGATAGAGAACCTTTTCTGTACTGAACCTTTGCTGTTCTGTTCAGAGTTCACTGTGCACCTTGGAAAGGCTCATCTGTACTAGAAAAGTAAGATGTCTTTCAATAAGTCCTCACTTATCTGTGCATGATTGAACCAAAGCATGATTCAGCCAGTTCTGCTAGAGGTCTGCTTTTCAATTAACGTATTCTCATGGACAACAAATACTGATGGAGTCCTCTTTTGAGTAGGGAAGAGGTCTGATACCAAAATCCAATAAAAAGAAAAAATTTTGGCTGATTCTTCCAGTTGCCTCATCTCATAATGTATGACTATCATAAGAACTTTGGAACAGGTATTGAATTTTTTTAAGTAAAAATAGTTCCTCATAACTGTGTCCTAGAACATATATTTTTGATAATCTTACAAATAAGTTCAGAAAAAATTTACCTGACACATCAGGTGAGGCATTGTGCCAGAGTGCTGTGTAGGAGTCAAAGGTCCCCAACAAATATGATGCCCATTTCAGATCTCTCAGAAAACGTGTCTGTGTGAGAGAAAGTTAGTCTGGTAAGTGATATAAAAATACCAGTAGATGTTATTAGAACAGGGGAGGATGCCAAAAAGAAAATGGGGCGGGCTGCAAAGGAAAGCTATATCCAGCTGGAGGGAATGGGAAGGAGATAGAAATAGAATTCCTAGTAAGTGAACCAAATGAGTGTAGCAGAAGGTAGAGAATCATGACATGCTAAGATTGACTGATTTACCCAGGATTACCGAATTCCAGACTCTGTGAAGAATTCTAAAGCTCACTGCGTTCCATCCTCTAACTCTGTGCTCTCCAGACATAATCCATCCTCTTTGTGCATTCCTTTCCCCATCTGTGAAATGGGAGCAGTGAGAGTCCTTTCCACAAAGGACTGAATTAGGAGGATTAAATTGGGTCATATATGTGCGTGTATCCGTTCTTTGTATCTTTAATTTAATTTCTAAAATATTTTTATTGCTTCTTTGTGAATTTTACATCATGCACCCCGGTTCCACTCACCCCCTCCTTGTAGTCATTCTCCGTCATTGGCACCTCCCCCACAACAGAGGGGAAAAGATCTTGTTGTGGAAGCTGCAATGTGTCACAGAGTGCCCCACAGTATACCCATTTGTCCACACTTCTTTGTTTGCACATGTTCATTGCAATGACTATTGGTCTGGTAGGGGGCCTCTGGCTTCTGCTGCTCCACTAACGCTGGACCCTCACTGGAGCACCAAGCTATTGTGTTGTTGCTCCATGTCATGGAGATCCTGACGTTTTGAATCTGTTAGACTGGCCCCTTCCTGTACTCTAGCAGTTTATCGATGGGGAAGATCGTGGGGTGGACCAATTTAAAGCCTTGGAACTGGACCTGACAGGTTATCCGAGCTGGTCAGCTTACTGGCACTCCCGCCCTCACATCCTCTGGGTCCAGCTCATCCAGCAATCTATGCAACTAGGGCCATCTCTACCCTGCTGCCCAGGTGAGTTGCAGGGCCCACTCTCCCTAGTGTTGAGGCTTGTGAGGGACAGGGCCAGTTCTCCCACTCTCATGATTCGGGGCCATCTCTCCTGACTGCCATAGGTGGTGAGGAAGGAGGGAGAGGAGGAGGGCATCTCCCCCTCATCTGCACCACGACCCAGCAGAGCACTCAAGAGGCAGGACTGCCTCTCCTGGGCTCACGCCCTTGGAGCTGGCTCACCTGAAACCCCACATCCAGGCTCAGCTCTACTGTGCTGCTGAGGTGAGATGAAGGTCCCTCTCCTGAGTACTGGTAAAGGGAAAGGCCAGCTCTCCTGTTCTCATGACCCCAAGGCAAGGTCTCCCACCTGCGGTAGGTGGTGAGGGGTGGGGTGAGAGGCTCTATGCCACTGCCCAGGAGATGAGTTGCTGGGTCAGCGGTTCCATGCTCATACCCCGGGGGCCSGCTCACCTGAAAAGTTTGCTTTGTTTGAGTACTGTAGCTGGCTAGGGGTAGGGTCAACTCTCTTAGTCTCATGGCTCCAGGGCCAGTTCTCCCATGTTGCCCAGGTAAGAGTGGGGGCAATTCTGCTTAGCTCTCAGATGTCAATATGTTCCCTTGTGGCAGTCTAGACTATTGATGGTGTCCATCTGGACTCACAGGGTATGAGACTCCTGCTGCTTCAGGGCCAATGGCCCAGATATGGCCCTGGGTAGCAAGACAAACCAGGACCCCACCATAGTCCCAGGTGGTATCATTGTCTACCTACCTCAGGCTGTTCCTCGCTACCCTTGAGTCTCAGTTCTACATCTCTTCATTGTACCTTCATCTTTGTGTTTTCCTTGTTTTCTCTTCCATTTCTCCACCACTTACTTGCTTTTCTTAACGACAGCTCCCAGGGTCTCTGAGTGTCTGGGGTCCGCAGGAGTAGTCTCAGGAATTCTATGTCCTGCTAATGCATATGGCCCCAGGCACGGATCCTCTCAGGTCTGCTTCCACCTCCCCCAGGCCTGCAGGGAGCAGGACTGGTGGTCGCCTCAGTCTAGCTCCCTAACAGGGCCTCATGGTGCTGGGTGGTCACCTCAGGCTAGCTCCTCCTGGCCCAGGCCCAAGAGGCCCCATGAGAGGTTTGTCTGTTTTCTGTCTCAGGCTCACTTCCGTCTAGGGCCCTTGGTTCCAGCTGAGGTTCTTCTTGTCTCTTGTTCACTCTCCACTCTGGGAGGCTCTCTGGGCCAGCCAGGTACTTCTCAGGTTAGCTCTGTCTTGACCCCCTGGTGCCCAACTAGCGCTTGTCTCAGGCTTACATTTTTCTTTTCCAGGGAGTGTTAGGCTACTGACCATTCAGATGTTCATGGGTCAGAACAAGGAGCTTAGACATAGTGTCTCTCCTCTCTGCTGCCTCCTGACACACATATGATACACACCTGTAATGCCTCTAGAAGTAGGTCAATTATATAGTCTTGTTCTGCTTCCCTCACCATTGAAATCTCAATTATAAATATGAGAGAAAACCTGTAATATTTGTGTTTTTGAGTCTTAGTGTGTAAAGAAGAGATAGTTAATGGGGAGAATGACTAGCAAGTACATTATATACAGATGAATAAGATGTCTTAATGAAAGCCATTATTTTATATAGTGTATATGGTTAACAAAAGAGAGACAAGGGCAAATATATCCTTAATATTTATCTTTATAATACAAAAAATAAGAATAAAGGTGAAGAGAGGCTGTTAGGTGTGTTGTGCAGGAAGGAAGGAAGAATTTAGACAGATATTCTAAAGAGTTTGTGTGTTTTGAATAGGAAGAAGAGTGGAGAAGACAGGAGAGGGGAGGAGGGCTGGGGGAGGAGAGAGGAAGAGAGAAGAGAAGAGAWGAGGGGAGAAGAGAGGGAGAAGGAGAATAAACAGACTCAGAGCTGGTGTTGTTAATGTATCTATAGATCCTGAAGAAAATACTGGTACGAGGTGAGTTGGGGAAAGAGCTCGACAATGGGCAGTGAGGAAAGCCAGAGGCTTTGATGGGTAAGCAGATGTGTTGTGCAGTGCAGTGCATGCAGGGGGAAGATCAAGCCTGCAGGGAAGCGTTTGCATGTGGGACCAAATGCATGTTTGGGACACGTTTCTTTCGATTTACACAGAAAACAAAAAGAGCAGGACTCCCAAGCCTACTCTGATTTCTCACACATCACACCTAACATCCTGGAATAATTTCTTAATCTGTCCTGCTTGCATGTTACACTATCATTTCAGAACCGTTACTCAACGGCTATAGATGCCCCACGTTTCATACATGAAGTGCTTTCCATCTATAAGCTGTTTCTTTAGGTACCTCTCCAGTTCAAACAAACTTAATGGTGCTCCTTGTAGCCTGCCGTGTCTTGAGCTCTACAAAGCTCTCCCAACAGATAGCCTTAGCTYGAGAGCTCTTTCCAGGCGGGAAGTACTTACTTGTTCCATCCCTAGCTCCCAGCACACAGTGGTTGTTAAATGAGGATTTGCTAAATGTACTTTCTTCACTTACCAAAGGAAGATTTGGCATGTCTTAAATTTTCACAGAAATTTTAAGTTATTTCAGTTTATATCCTGTCCATTAATAAAACCGAACTGGAGACAGACTTGATTTGCACAATCCTCTTAAAGCTGATTGTCTTTACCTTGTTTGATTTTATGTGTATGTCTGTGTGTACCTGTGTAAGGTATGGGTCAGTAAAACATTAAATCTCTCAAAGACATTTGTAGTTTCTGAACCTATAACATGGACTTGCCAAAGCTGTGCTGAGCAGACCCCTAACAAACAGCTAGTAAACTTTATTAAATGAGTAGATCTAAGATGGTTTAGGTAGAATTTTCTTCTTGGAAAATTCCCTTTATATCTGAGTATCCTAGTTAATTATCTGTGAGGTGACTTCTTGCCTGCTAGTTTCTCCACAATTTCACTTCAGCATCAGGCTGACTGTACTTGACTAATAATTTTTACCTGTAGAGGAAAAGAACATGTAAATAATTATTCACCAGAAGCAAGTTCTTTGGTTGGCATTTTCAAAGGATACGTGGGTAACAATGTGCATAAACTATTTTGTATGCAAAGTACGGTGATAAATGAGATGCTTTTGCTCTTACTTCAATAAACATAGATGTATTAGTTCTGATGTAAAAATTATCAGTTTCCTCCTCTGTTTTACCAGGCTTTCCCGCTCATCTCAGCACAAAATATACTTTCTGACTCGATTGTTTTCCTTTTCCTTTTTGTTTTTGTATTTTCCCCCTGCCTTAGCCATAGGGTTTCTTGCCACCTGCACTGCAAACACCGCTGGCATGTATTGATGGTTTTCATATCATATGTTGACAATACCACTACTCAGGAGTAGAAATGTGGTTTATAAAAAGATAGATATGACTGTCTATCATTTCCAGAGGACATTACTGCAATAAGGGACATTCACAGAGTCTTTTAGCTATCAAGGTTACGTTGGTGTGTATATCTTTTTTAGCTTCTAAACACCATTGCTAAGTTTCCAAGTCTTTGCTTGGCAACATAGCCTGGGGTTTTGCTTAGGTGAATTTTGCTAAACATACATACAAGTAAGTAGTAGTGTTGACATTCTCCATCTTATCTAGTTTACATACAGCCCCCATAGTGTGTGAATTAATCTCACAAAATAAATCTAATATAAGTGGAAATCATATGTTGCCTTCTAAAATATACTTCCTAGAATCCTTTCCTTGAGGGGTCTCTGAGGACATTTACTGAAATGTAATGTGACTGTTCTGTGTTTGAGCATGTCTTTGGAGTTTGATTTCTAGTACCTATGTCAGATGGCTCACAACTGTTTGTAACGCTAACTATTGTAGGGCAATCTGACACATCTGGTCTCTGCACACACACACACACACACACACACACACACATACACACACCTAAAAATCTGTTCAGTGTGCTTAACATATGCTATTCTATAAAAGTCAATTCATCTTTGATGTTACATATGAATTAACTCCTTGATGTCTTAATTTTCATGTTAATTAAATTACTATTTTGTTCAGATTATAAGTATGGTAAGTCAAATAGTATAAAATGAATGGTATGGGAAAAAGAATCTCATGGTCAGAGTGGAATAAGTGAAAATTTGTTTATTACCTATGGCAAYARTGGTTACAAGGCAAGACACAGTATGCAGAATATTTAGTGAGAATACTGATAAATGTGAACACATCGAAGTTAATGACCTTTTATTTAGGCATAATGTAGTAATCTGAAAAATGTTCACAGTATTTCTGATTCATTCTTCATATTCATTCTTGCAAACTCAGTAAATGTTTACTGAGCACTTAGTATGCGCTATATGCTCTGTTAGGAATCTAATAATTAACAAAGCATTAAAACTCCCACCTTAATAGAGATACAGTGAATTAGTATTCATTATATATAAACTCCCCCTCATAGAAAAATGAGCTAAAACAATAAAAACAATTCCAGAAATGGTCACTAAGCATTGTGTTTCACCAGAACCCCAATGGTAACTGGAAGCCACAATCTAAGAATGAGAGAACACTTTTTTCTTTAATTTAAAAAATCCAGGAGGAAAAAAAAAA
>BDUI01004179.1:85663-97676 GCA_002335545.1 Apodemus speciosus
TTCCCTGTCCTGGTATTCCCCTATGCTGGGACATCGAGCCTTCTTGGGACCAAGGGCCTCTCCTCCCTTTGATATTCAACAAGGCCATCCTCTGCCACATATGCAGCTGGAGCCTGGGTCCTTCCATATGTACTCTTTGGTTGGTATACTTTCAAACTGGGAAACTGAATTTCAGTGCTGTTCTCCAGCCATATTTTTTGATTTTTGTGGCAATGGCCATAGTTAGTTGTCTCTTTACTATGTGGAATTCAAGCATGAATTGTGAGTCTGCATTAGTTCTATCACTTCTTTGACATGAGGTGATTTCTTACCTTCCTTTATCTTTCCCTGCTTTAACTTCTTTGAGAACAGGACAATTATTTTGACAATGTTCATGTAATTAGACTGCAGTAAGGCATGCAGAGCAAAGAAAACCCAAAGCCCAGATACAGGATAAGCACCTCAAAGGAACACTTTAAGTTAACTACACTAACCAATTGTCCTAGTTGTCTTCTTCTTGTTGTTGTGTTATTTTTTTTTTTCAATTTGACACAAGCTAGAGCCATTAGAGAGGAATCCTCAACTGAGAAAACACTTCCATCAGATTAGCCTGTGGAACATTTTCTTGATTAACGATTGATGTAGAAGGACCCAGCTCGCTGTAACTGGARCATTCTGAGTTCTGTATACAAGCTGAGCAATCCACGAGGAACAATCTAATAAGCAGCATTCCTCCACTGTGTCTGTGACAGTTCGTACCTCCAGGTTTCTTCCTGTCATGGCTTCCCCCAGTGATCAAATAGTCTGATAGGTTGTTTTAGATGTGTCCCAGTATCATTACTTTGGCAGTGACTCCAAATAGMTCTCCAGTGATCTGGGCGGAACTGAAACAATCAGTTGAGGTAACACTAGGTAAGAAACTCAACAATGAAAGAAAACCACATTTGTATGAGGCTTTTGATTCTAAGCTAAAGGCTCTTAGGGATTTATTTTCAACCTAGGTAGCCAAATACCTCCATTCAGACATCTCACCCAATCCACTGTTAAAGGTACACATTGCTGGCTTACCCTGCTATTTCAGTGTTGCAGACAGAACTGAGCAGTAAGAAAATGTCATCCATATGCCTCCCTCCTGTGCTTCAACAATGTCCTTGTTGGCTTCTCAGTCAAGAGGAATAAACTGACATAWTGTTCATGATCTAGAAATAGAAACAGACTATTAAGTAAATGTCCAGTAGTGTCTTACAATGGTAACCAAATATCCTGTCTGCCCTCCTCTGTGCTTCTCAGAGGTTCTGCTACCTTTGTTTGTCACTGAACACAGATTGCCTTCAGTGGATAGAGTAGTTTGTTTCCTTGGTGTGAACCTGTAATCTTTAGTGTGTAAGGATGATTCTGTGTCCAGTGAGAGGCATCTTAATAGGAGYAAGAAAGTCTATGTATGCTACACAGTTATAAATCCCTCTATTTTCTACATGCAGGCACACAGAAAATCTGTGTGTGGTGCCCGTTGGTATATCCCTCCATCCTTCATACAGTGTAGAAGAGATGGGTAGAACTTCCTGGCTCCTCCTTAGCAGGTAGGCTCCTCTGATAGTTGCCTACCCCTAGACAAGTTTGTAGTACCCTGCCGTCTTGAAGCAGGGATTTGTCCATCTGGAAGAAGAGCTGTAGAAAAGAGGCAACATTATTGCTTCTGCATTTGAAAGATATGAGGTTTTGTGGGTTGTTGTGAGCAGGCCCAGAGGAGCAATAGAACAGCTGGCAGCAATGTGGGGCTACAGTGATGCTCCAATGGAAAATGTAAATGCTAAAGCTCTCCTTTCATTTGCTGGCTGGCTCTGAAGCTTCAAAGACTTTGGACGCCAAGCTGCTGCTTTCAAACATTTGTGCTGGGAGCCTTTCATCACTTCTTTGATTCCTGGGAGGCCCCTCTCAGCTCATTATAGCACAACCTCTGCCAATATCAGCTGTAGCAATAGCCACATCTACATGAGATGACTACCCTCAAGGAATGATTCTTCTGCCATCTTCTGCTACTAACTTTGTACTATGTGTCTCACAAAGGATTTCTATGTTGTTTCCAAGTACAAGGATCTATTTTAATGATGTTGTGTGGATTTCAAAATACCAGGTTACAATGTCTATTGCAGGACGAAGTGGATGGCTCAGTAGATAAATCACTAGTTGCTTAAGTTGTAGGACCAGAGTTCAGATCAAAGCTAGGCAGGCATAGGTATGCATATGCCTCCAATCCCAGCATTCCATAGACAGAGGCAAGGCATAGCCATGGAAATCTGGCAAGGCAGATCACCCAATTTGTGAACTCTGGGTTCAGTGAGAAACCCTTCTTCAGTCAAGAGGAAAAGAGTTGAGAAAGGCATCTAACATCAACTTCTTGCCTCCACATGCATATGCATTTGCATATGCATGCATACTTGTGCACTAATGCACCTACATGTGTACAAGTAGGCATATGTACATGCAAAGACACACCATATATTCATATGTAAAAAGGATTTTTAGGGCATTAAGACCAAGTTGTTTTAAATATTTAGTATGGTTTTGAAAGTTTAAGGTAATTACTGCTTTAGATACTCAACTAAATCTGTTATCCCATAGGCAAACAAAAAAGCCAGCACCCAGTGTTTATTTAGTAGATAAAAGCTCAACTGGCTTAGGTATTTCGCTGACATCATTGTATTTGGTGTTATCAAACAGCTTCAAGAAATCCCTGTTGCATTTACTATAAAGATGAGGATAAAAGTGAGGAGGGCAGAATCTTGAGCTCAGTCATCATAAGATGAGGACCTGGTGTTTTAATCCAAGTCTGGTCTGGAGCCTGCATCTTTAATAGTATGCTGCACATCCCTTTTCCTCCCAAGAGTTGAATGCCTTGTTATATCTTGATTTCTCCTCTTCCCTTGGTTTCTTCAACTCTTGAATATATAGTTTTATAAATACCTTAATAACTTTATTGGGGAGTCTATGGATAAGGTTCAGTAAGAGTAGCAGCTRTGTAAGCACAAGGACCTGTGTGTGAGCTCCAAGCATTCACATGAAAGCTAAGCATGAATATGTGCATCTGGAACTCTAGCCATGGAGGGCAGAGACAGTTGGATCTCGGGAGCTCTCTGAAGACACAAGTTCAGCTCCCAGCTTCTGCATCTGGTGACTCAGAGCAATCATTTCCAAGGAATATCATGCATGTGAGTCCCTCATATATATGTAATTAATTTATTTTTAATCTTAAAAAAATCCTACCGTGTCACCTTGTTGAACTAGAGACAGTATTCAAAACACAACACATAGSAYGAGAGACTGTCTTTTTATCTGAAGTCCATCATAATGCTAAACAGGCATTATGACAGAAACAAATAAGAACACTCAAATATACAGCCTTCCAGTTCCATAGCCACCCACCTGCTGGTTACTTGTGACATTGTTGAGSAGAAGGGAAAACTGGAATAAAGTTAAATAAAATCAAGAAATTTATATAGATTGAGGTACTCTGAGGAAGGGTACCACCCAGCATCCTGACTTCTCATGAGTATTCTGATGATGTCACTATGTGTATAATGCAAATAGCCACCTTGAGATTCTGGTAGACACATGTCAGGTCCCCCTTTTGTCATAAAACCGGTCACCTGACTCAACTTTTTCTTCCATGTAAAACAATTCACACAGCTGCTTGCTATATCAAATAACTCAGTGGTTTTTCTGACCCCATAGCCATGAACCATGTGTAACCTTTCTTTCTTCTCTTGATCTAATCCCTGTGGATTTATTAAGGAAGGGCTTGCAGTGCAAATGGAATCCCAGAGGGACCATTTCCTAAGGTCTCTGAGAGTGCATTTGCATCTACACTGGGTAAAACTTTGCCTGCTCCATCCTATTTYAGGCAGAGCCTGATAAAGAGCTTCACACCATACCTCATATGCTTTGATTACCACTTTTAGGTATACCTGAAGCAGTCCAAGTAATCATCCCAAGAGATAGCTGCCTTTCTGCATTTACTGTAGAATAWGTCACAGTAGTGAAGACATGGAACTAGCAAAGGTACCCATCAATAGATAAATAGATTAAAAAATGTGATGTGGGGAGTATCTGGAAAGAGATTAGAGAGGTGAAACCATGATCAGAATATATTGTATGAAAATATTCTCAGTAAAACATTTTTATAAAAAGTCTGGTTACATGCCCTTCTCCCACCAAAAGGATCTTCTTGTGTTTTTTGGCTTGTTTGTTTGTTTGTTTGTTTGATTAGACTAAAAGAATAAATTTAACTTAAATTCAAAAAAATCTGGTTACATACATACAACAGAGTTTTATTTAGCCATGAAAATGAATGAAATTATATCATTTGCATTTACSTGGAGATTATATAAGTGAAATAGGATAGACCCAGAAAGACAAATTTATTTTCTCATATGAAGAACCAGCCAACCAATCAATCTAACATCTTTTAATATAGATGATATAATAATATAGTACAGATATGGAATATAATATATAGTATATTATGGRATATAATGTATCAATAATGTATGTATATATGTCAATAAAGCAAAAGGGGAGACAGTGATAAAAGGGAGCACTGTTATCCCTTTCTTCCTTGTCATTTTTGACCACAACTCCACCTTGTTAACAATCCTCTCTGCAGCTATGCATCCAGTGCCTTGCTCAGCATGGTGGATGGTAGCCATGCCATCCTCCTGTTCACTATACCAGTTAGTATCTCCTGTCTTTCTTCCAGGGAGGATATTAGTAGGTGTACTGGCTGGTTTTATGTCAATTTGACACAAGCTGGAGTTATCACGGAGAAAGGAGCTTAAGTTGAGAAAATGCCTCCATGAGATCCAGCTGTAAGACATTTTCTCAATTAGTGATCAAGGGGGGAGGGCCCCTTGTGGGTGGTGCCATCCCTGGGATGGTAGTCTTGGGTTCTATAAGAAAGCAAGATGAGCAAGCCAAGGGAAGCAGTAAGTAACATCCCCCCATGGCCTCTACTTCAGCTCCTGCTTCCTGGCCTGCTTGAGTTCCAGTCATGACTTCCTTTGGTGATGAACAACCATGTGGAGGTGCAAGCTGAATGAACCCTTTCCTCCCTAACTTGCTTTTTGGTGGTGATGTTTTATCCAGGAATAGAATCCCTGACTAAGACAGTAGGTCTGAATGGTCAAGCTGCAGGGAGACAGTGGAGAACCCCTTATTATCCATTGGTCCTTAGTTAATGATCTTCATTTTCTTTTCAGTTCACTACTAAAACCAAATTTGGGGATACTAGTCACTTCCCTATTTCCTGTGAAAAAATCATGGCAAAAGCAACTTAAGGAGGAAGGGTTTATTTAGTCTCACAGTTCTATGACACAATCTTGTGTGGCAGGAAAGTCACAATGACAGGAGCTTGAGGCAACTGGTCACATTGTTTCTGTAGTAAGGAAAGAAAAAGAGATGAATGCTTGTGCCCAGMTCACTTTCTCCTTCATGTTCAGTGTAGGAACCACAAACCCTGAATTGTGGTGTGCATAGTTCAATTGGRTGATTCCACTTCAGTTAATTGAATCTAGATAATCTTGTAAGGCATGTGCAGAGGTTTATCTCTTTGCCTCTATAAAACTGCTTCTGACTTTCTCTATCTTGAAAGAAAAGCAATAAATAATATATCAAAAGATAAGTGATAATGTGGGGACACTGTCCATTATTAAGGTGTGAATTGCTTACCTGGYAGACTAAAGGCTACTGAGACTCATCCCAACCCTCACAGATGACTACTGAAGGATTTTCSTGGATACTGGTGATACCACCCCTGTATTAGCTATACATTAAGATATARCATCTTCTGTGAGGACACACACTCAACCACCTCTGAATTTTGGAGGAGGTTCTTCAATGCTCCTAGCTGCAGAGGCCATTGCATCTCTTTATTCTTGGAAGAGCTGGACAAGCCCCTGGGGATTGAACACAACTTTATAGAAATAATCCAATCCTCTTGACCTGAGGTCAAGTTATCTGTTCTCTCTCATGGTTATRAGCAGATTATTTAATGGTTTACTTCTAAATGAGTCTTTGTTTCCCATGTGACCTCATGATGTCTCATGGAGGACAGTTATCATTTGTGAATACACAGCTCATCATAGCCTTCCTAGTATCATCCCTGGTACTCTACTCTGCCTTTCTTAAACAATCAGTTAAAACTGCTACACATTTTGCTGATGGGCCAAACCTCGAGGTCTAGGGTTTGTATGGCAGAAGATGGTACACTAGTCTAAACTCTGATCTGATACAGAACAAACTTGCTCACTAGAAAGAGTAGAGAGAGGATAGTAATGTATGCTGGCAGGCAGTCCATGCCTTTAAGATGTTCTGGAATCAAAAATGAAAATTTTATGCTTGGAGGTCCCTCACTTCCAATTGAGAATTCCAACACTTTTGCACAGAGCCTGGTTCACATCTTCAGTTCATGCTTATTGCCTCTTCCTGTCATTTATCCACCTCCAATATTGTCTATGTCTGAAACYATGAGTCTTTCTTGACAAAATTTCTTCTCCTGACCTAAAAAACAAATTATAGGGAAAGCCTTAGCAAGACAATTGAAAAAGATCACACTTATTGGTATATTAAAAGTTCATCTTTTCAAAAAGCAGTTTCCTGATTTCAGATTATGATGTCGATTATCACATAAACACACAAGGTTTTAGCTTTGTAAATATGTTGACTTAATTTATTCATTCATTCATTCATTTACCTATTTATTTATTGCATGACTGTAGTTTTTTCTTTTCCTTCTCCAATTCCTTCCTCAAAGCCCACCCCCATTCACTCCTCTTCTRCTTCCATTTAGAAAACAGTTGGCCTCCCATTGATATCAACAGCCCTGTCATATCAAGCTGCAGTAAGACTAGGTTCATCCTCTTCTAGGTTAGACAGAAGGAGAAAAGACCAGCTTTGACAGGACAGATAAACTGATTTGGGGCATTTGTTGTTGATCACTCAGCAGACTTTTTTCTGAGGAGACAAAACTTGATTCTTTGGGGTAGGTGAGAAGCTCTCTGGAGCTAGCCTGAAAAGTGGGAACACACACACACACACACACACACACACACACACACACACACACACACACACACTTGGTGGATGATGAAGGAAGCACTAACAAGCTCCAAGCTCCATCCATTTTACATTCTTACATACACTTACACACATTTAGCTGGTGAAGCAAAGTTCCAATCACTTTATCTTTCCCCCCACAGCTTATATATCCCAACAAAATCTTTCAGACAGTACAAAAATCACAATGGGGCTACATTCCTTTTTTCTTTATGTGTACAATTACAATGGGYATGCRTAGRAAAATCCCTAAGTAATCCAAATACCCTACATGGTCAAACGCTTTATATATTATGGATCAAAAACAAATTACTCTCCAAAACCCACATACATTCATAACTAAGCAACTTGTTATATATTAACAAAGGATAAGGAGGCAATGTAAATTTTCTCGCCATTTTTCCTACTGTCATGCTGCAATTTCTGGTTATAAAGAAAATAACATTTATTTTGCTATTTATCTTAGAAAGTAATCATAAAAATCTTAAAAGAATCACAAATCTAAATTTTTATATAAAAACACTCATTTCTCCTTTAAGTCCTCAGGGTGCATATCTATGCATTAACAATTTCTTATTAATTCATATCTGGACGAGGGCATAAGAAATGAATCATCACTTTGATCACCAGCCCAGTTTTAGCAAGAAAGACATGCCAGCTAGTACTAGTCTGGCTGCCATTGTTCTTGTTCCCTGACCTTAAAAAACATTCCTCACTCAACAATCAGAAGTGTGCCTTTCCAAATTTTCCCCTCAATATTTTATGTAAGGGTCACTAACATAAATATCTTAACCCAGCTTTACTGAAAATCCACATCTCCAATTTTTTTTCCTAAGGGTGATGAACTTTGCTAACTTTCTACATCTTTAAGTTTTTTCTGAAGGGKGCGATTGAATCATTAATCCGCTTTAGTAGCAATGCTTGAAAAAGATAAATACTACTGTAAGTGCCAATGACAGTGCCCAGGGAGGATCTGGAAACCACCGAAGAGTTTTCATACAACTCGTAGATTATGAAGGATGTRTTGACCACTAAGGCAACAAGCAGAGTGCCACTCCATGACAGCATGAAGTCCTCAGGACAGGTAGTCTTCCGAAGATCTGCCTAACCAAGGCGCAGCCATTGTTGCTGTGCTAACTGCAGGGCTTTATTCCATAAGTTCCAAAGATGTTTTGTTGTCCTTCTTGCACAGCCATGAACAGGGTCTCAAAGGCAGGCAACAGACTCAGAGACAACTCATGTTCCCATTGTTAGGCGTGACCAAGCTACATAGCCTAGGTCAGTCCTGTGCAGGCTCCCTKGTTGGTGGTCTCTGTGAGTGCTTATGGAACCAAGTTAGTTGATTCTGTGGATTTTCACATGGTATACTTGACCCCTCTGGCTCCTACAATTCTTCTTCCTCCTGGTTTTCAAAATTCCACATGCTCCACTTAATATTTGGCTATGGGTCTCTGCATCTGTTTCCATCAGTTGCTGGGTGAAGCCTCTCTGGTGACAACTATGCTAGGCTCCTATCTGGAATCTGCCAGCCSCATCTGGGAAAGCACCCAGAGTTGTCAGCCATTGTCTCTCTTACTTCCTCTTCTTACCTTTTACCTTTACCTATTTATTTATTGCATGRCTGTAGTTTTCCACATCCTCTTTTACCTTCTTGCAATAGATGTTAAAAATAGTCTTACCTGAGATACTTTTAGTTCCATGTGTGACCAGCATACCCTTCAGAAAGTTTTTCTGTTCCAACACCAGGACAGTGTTCTCAAATCACTCTTAAATCACCAAATATCTAGAAACAAGGGGGATTCTTATCTGCTTTTCCAAGCCCTAGAAACACAGCTACTGAACCTAAAGTGTACTTCTCAGATGGCAGAAACACAAGCTGTTAACTTGGGCATCTGAAGCAGAATCCCAAACATTAACCTCTAATTAAATCATATCCTCCTGACACCTATAACATAGGAATTATGGTAATGTATGAGGTTATTAATTATATCTAATTATTCAATTAACAAAAAGCAAATACCAGTGGAGATACAAGTTGGTGAGTGATTAATGAGAAAAGCCAAGTTTGACAGGCTTGGAGTCTATTGCTTCTAGACAGRATTTTCTAGGTRTTAGGAAGGAGCAGATATATCATTTTGCTTGTTATGGCTTCACTAGTTTTTCTTCCCCAAATGTCATTTGATACCTACTATGAGATATTAGGAAGTATGACTATTAGAATGTTTTGAAGCTGTGAGGGCTCTGCCTTCATAAAAGGATGAATCAATTTATTCAGTTAATGGGTCAATGGGTCATTGAAATGCTTGTGGATTGGATCTGCTATGAAGAATGGGTTAGCTAGATGTGTCACATACTTCCTGTCCCTTAACATGTGATTGTGATTCTGCCAGGAGCAAGAGCATTATTAGATATATACCATTGATCTAGAACCAGAACATGAGCTTGAGTAAACCTCTTTTCTTCATAGATTATCCAGGCTCTGGTACTGTGTCATGACTTGTGCAAGGGAAAGACCAGGATAGGTAAGGAGGGAATGTAAGACAAAGAAAGGCATGTCATGTCATCTTTTACCCCACAACTGAGGTAACTTCTGGTCCCAAATCCAAACTTCTGACTGTTTCTGAATAGGGCATACCTGGCCCTTTACCAAGTCTTGGTTGCTTTTGAATGCTGGGTGATATCTAGGTAAGATAAATTAGATAGCTTGTAGGCCAGAGGGAAAGAGTCTCCTTGCTGATTCGAGAAGCAGGAAGCATGCTCATTCTTCTTCATAATAACAGATAAATTTTTGTGCAGGTATCATACCAGTCTATATATTTAGCAAGCATTTCCCCTTGAACTCCTGAGGTTTCTTAACAGGCAAAGTTTATATCTTCATCTTCTACACAGTGGTCTTCCAAAATCCGATCTTGGTGATCACCCTTAACTCCCTTGCTGCTCCTTGGCAATGGTACCATCCCATACCCTCCACACTTTATGTATAGAGCAGAGCTCCTTGAAGGCTGAAGGCTGACACAGAGGCTCTGGCCTATCCTGCTTTTCTCTGCTTTGGCCTCCTCTGTTACAGGTAAAACAGTAGGATGTTCTTAATCTTAATAATCACAAAGTAGGGAACAGTTTTGACAGAACTGTTTCCTTCCTGTGAAGATGATTGTTAACATTTGCGGAGCCCACAGGGTCCACGCTGAAGGAACCTGGTGAAAAACAATGGCTAAATTCTTTTCTCCATAGATTTAAAAGTAGCTCCCATCCAGCTCTTATCCATGCCTGCCATTTATGTATTTCATTTTCCAGAAAGACAGATTTGGATATCCAAAGCACTATGATTCACAGCTTATAGTGTACTATAATTTAATTAGATTAAAGATAATTACACTCCTAACGAAGGAGATTGCTATTTTTTCAAGATACATGTAAAATTTCCTGCTAAAATTTTAGTGTAATCCAGAGCAACATTGAACTCAGTTTTATCAAATTAGAATGATATGCTTATACTGATTGTTAGCATTTTCAACTTTATGACAAATCACGTTTATTTTATTCTTCTTCATAATAACAAAAGATAAATTTTTGTTCAGGTATCATACCAGTCTATATATTTAGCAAGCATTTCCCCTTGAACTCCTGAGGTTTCTTAACAGGCAAAGTTTATATCTTCATCTTCTACACAGTGGTCTTCCAAAATCCGATCTTGGTGATCACCCTTAACTCCCTTGCTGCTCCTTGGCAATGGTACCATCCTATACCCTCCACACTTTATGTATAGAGCAGAGCTAATTGAAGGCTGAAGGCTGACACAGAGGCTCTGGTCTATCCTGCTTTTCTCTGCTTTGGCCTCCTCTGTTACAGGTAAAACAGTAGAATGTTCTTAATCTTAATAATCACAAAGTAGGGAACAGTTTTGAAAGAACTGTTTCCTTCCTGTGAAGATGATTGTTAACATTTGCAGAGCCCACAGGGTCCATGCTGAAGGAACCTGGTGAAAAACAATGGCTAAATTCTTTTCTCCATAGATTTAAAAGTAGCACCCACCCAGCTCTTATCCATGACTGCCATTTATGTATTTCATTTTCCAGAAAGACAGATTTGGATATCCAAAGCACTATGATTCACAGATTATAGTGTACTATAATTTAATTAGATTAAAGATAATTACACTCCTAACAAAGGAGATTGCTATTTTTTCAAGATACATGTAAAATTTCCTGCTAAAATTTTAGTGTAATCCAGAGCAACATTGAACTCAGTTTTATCAAATTAGAATGATATGCTTATACTGATTGTTAGCATTTTCAACTTTATGACAAATCACATTTATTTTATTTTTCTTCATAATAAGAAAAGATAAATTTTTTTGTGCAGGTATCATACCAGTCTATATTTTAGCAGTTTACCTGTTATTTTCATAAATATTTAGAAAACTTTGGATCATTATATCCAATAAATTTCATAAAAGTGTTTGTGATCTTARTAGGTGATTTTGAGTATTTTTAACATTAAACCAGACAATTTAAGTGTTTAGAAAGGTTCCAAGAGCTTCCAGATGAGGTTACCATGTAGTTATTTCATAAGTGGTAACCTGGAGTCAYGGTAACAGGTTTAATAGCAAAACACAGTATACRTATTTTATCTTATAGCACRTTATAAAATGGATGTGACAGATTTCATTAGATTTTCATCATTTTAATCATTTTAATAATATTTTTTACCCATATGAAATAATGGATTCCATTATGAYACTTGCATCTATCTATCTATCTATCTATCTATCTATCTATCTATCTATCTATCTATCTATCTATCTATCTACCTTGTACCTTCCTTACATACCACCTTCTTACCTTCTTTTGTATCCATTTCTACTGATTCCCTTCCACCCCTCAAAGGCTCCCACTCTTACTTTCATGTTCTGTATACACACCAC
>BDUI01004180.1:48505-58937 GCA_002335545.1 Apodemus speciosus
TGTTTTGGGTTACAAGCTTTTTGCATTTTGCATTTTCTTTGACTGTTGAGTCAATGTTTTCTATGGAATTTTCAGCATCTGAGATTCTATCTGTTATCTCTTGTATTCTGTTGTTGATGCTTGCATCTATGACTCCTGAATTCTTTCCAAGGTTTTTTTTTATCTTCAGAGATGTCTCAYTTTGCGATTTCTTTGTTAATTCTATTTCCAGTTTCAAATCCTGTATTGTTTTGTTCAGTTCCTTCACTTGCCTGTTTTTTTCCTGACATTATTTAAGGAAYTTTTGTGATTCCCCTTTACAACAGGCTTCTACCTGTTGACCCATTTTCTCCTGTGTTTCCTTCAGGGATTTTTGTGATTCCTCTTTAAGGGCTTCTACATGTTGACCCATGTTCTCCATCATTCCCTATGGGATTTTTGTACTTCCTCTTTAAGGGCTTCTACCTGTTGACCCATATTCTCCCGTATTTCTTTAAGAGATTTTTGTGTTTTATCTTTAAGGGCTTCTATTTTTTTATCCATATCTCTTGTCTTTCTTTAAGGGATTTTTGTGCTTCCTCTTTAACAGCTTCTACCTGTTGACCCATGTTCTCCTGTATTTCTTTAAGGAAATTATTTATGTCCTTCTTGAAGTCTTCCATTAATAATATGAGATATGATTTTAAATCTAGCACTTCCTGTTCTGGTGTGATGGAGTATGTAGGATTTGCTGTTGTAGGACAACTGGGTTCTGATGGTGCCATGTTGCCTTTGTTACTGTTGGTAATGATCTTGCATTTGTCTTTGGCCATCTTGTTATCTCCATTGTTAGCTGGTCTTGCTGTCTCTATCTTTTCTGTCCTTCTGGCCTGTGTTTCTGTACTCCTGGGATTCCTTTTCTCACCAATGCCCTGCAAACAGCTGGTTCTCCAGGAAGTATCAGGTGATGGGGTCTTTCCTGGCAGACTTAGCAGGTGTTGAATGCCCTGCAGGCTGCTATTTCTCAAATGTTCTGTTGTTGCCGGATTTCAAATGCTCTGTTGATTCTGGTTCTTGAATGCACCACTTCTACCAGTTTGATTGCATCTACTGGTGCCAGTTTTGGAATGACTTGCCAGTTCTTGAATGCCATGCTCCTGCCCATTCTCTAGAGAGTATCAGGAAGTAAGCTCTTCCCTATCTCAGAAGGGGTACAGGTCAAATAACCTCCTCCTGCCAGTTCTCCAGAGAGTATAAGGAAGAAGGATTTTCCCCATGTCAGATGTGGCACAGGTCTACCACATCTGATGGATGGGGCAGTGGCAATTAACCTGCTCCTGCAAGTTCATTAGAAAGTATCAGGAAGCAGGATCTTCCCTGTGTCAGATGTGGAACAGGTCTATATGAGCAGGACTTCCTCTAAGCACAGGACTCCCTGAAGGTCAAATGCTCCCTTGCAGGATATGTGTCCAGACATCTGCAGAGCTGCCCAGATCCTACATGCAGAAGGAACCCAGGCAGACTGTGTGCAGYGTACTCTTTCACTGTGTTGTTCCCTGCATACCTGGCTGAGCTGGCTGCTTCATCACATGAGTCAAGATGGTGGCCTAGTGTTTATTTCTAATTTAAAAAAGAAATTTACTCTTAAGGCAGCAAGAAATAAGAGTGATTAAAGTATTTATTTAAGAGGATAGAACATTTGCACAAAGGCTAATGGCTGGGACACAGGCCCTAAGGTAAAACCCACTATTGTTATTTTGCTTACATCCATAGAGCCAGGAACTGTGAAGCCTGGTCTGAGAAGTTTCACTTTTTCAGTCATTAGTAGTCAATGTAGAGAATCTGACAGCTCAGTCCTTGTGGGATATTTTAATACTGTTATTACCACATTASTATTTAGGAGGCATCAAGGCTAACATACTCACAAAATCACAGCTGCAATTGTTATCTACATAACCACAAGCTAGACAAAGGTCATCTGAGACAGGCAGGTGAGGAACTCAGAGGGCCCACCCCTCACTCAGGTACTGTTTGGAATTGATATCTATTGGAGGTTGTTCATTCTTCTTTGGGGATGTGGCTATGATCTGGTGAAAAATATTGCATCCATTCTAATATGGAAAACACTAAATGGACTTAGTGGTTTATCAAAATGAAAAAAAATGAAGAGGACACGAAATTTATCTATGTGTGTATATATAATTGACATATGACATATGACATATGATATATGATATATGATATATGATATATGATATATAATAATATATATAACACATAACACATAACACATAACACATAACACATAACACATAACACCTAACACCTAACACATAACACATAACACATAACACATAACACATAACACATAACATATAACATAACATATAACATATAATATATAATATATATAGATATTGATATTTGGTTAATGACAAAATGTAGATTATACTTTTTATTAGCTTTATTTACATTTCAAATGTTAATCCCTTTCCACATTAGTCTACCAAAAAGCCCCTATCCCATCCCCCCTCCACCTGCTCACCCTCCCCTGACCAGTTTTCTGACTTGCATTCCCCTAATCTGGGGCATCAAGTCTTCACAGGACCAATGGCCCCTCCTATCCTTAATGTCTGAAATGGTCATCTTCTGCTACATATGTAGCTGGGTCCCTCCATGTATACTCTTCGGTTGGTGGTTTAGTCCCAGGGGCCTCTGGGAGTAGTGGTTGATATATATTATTCTTCCTCCAGTGGAATTACAAACCTCTTCAGCTACTTGAGTCCTCTCTCTAGATGCTCCATTGGGGACCCTATTCTTATTCTATTGGTTGGCTATGAGCCATGGGTGTTTTGATCCACTTTCCAATAAGGATCAAAGTATCCACACTTTGGTCTTCCTTCATCTTGAGTTCATGTGGTCTGTGAGTTGTATCTTAGGTATTCTGAGTTTTTGGACTAATATCCAGATATCAGTGATTGCATACCATGTGTGTTCCTTTGTGATTGGGTTGCCTCACTCAGGATGATAGTTCCTAGCTTCAAGCATTTGCCTAAGAATTTCATGAGTTAATTCTTTTTAATAGCTGTGTAGTACTCCATTGTGGAAATATACCACATTTTCTGTATCCATTCCTCTGTTGARGGACATCTAGGTTCTTTCCAGCTTCTGGATATTATAAATAAGGCTGCTATGAACATAGTGGAGCATGTGTCCTTATTACACGTTGGACCATCTTCTGTGTATATGCACAGGAGTGGTATAGCTGGGTCCTCAGGTGGCGCTATGTCCAGTTTTCTGAGAAACTGCCAAACTGATTTCCAGAGTGGTTTTACTAGCTTACAATCTCACAAGCAATGAAGGGGTCTTCCTCTTTCTCCACATATCCAGTATTGCTGAGTTTTTGATCTTGGCCATTCTGACTGGYRTGAGGTAGAATCTCAGGGTTGGTTTGATTTGCATTTCCCTGATGATTAAAGATTTGAAGATTTCTTTAGGTGTTTCTCAGCCACAGCTATCTGGTATTCCTCACTTGAGAATTGTTTCTTTAGCTCTATACCCCATTTTTAATAGGGTTATTTGGTTCTCTGAAGTCTAACTTCTTGAGTTCTTTGTATATATTGGATATTAGCTCTCTATCAAATGTAGGATTGGTAAGGATCTTTTCCAAATCTGTTGGTTGCCGTTTTGTCCTATTGACAGTGTCCTTTGCCTTACAGAAGCTTTGCAATTTTATGAGGTCCATTTGTCAATTCTTCATCTTAGAGCATAAGCTCCTGTGCCTATGTGTTCCAGGTTCTTCCCCATGTTCTCTTCTATTATATTCAGTGTATCTGGTTTTATGTGGAGGTCCTTGATCCACTTGAACTTGAGCTTTGTACAGGGAGATAAGAATGGATAAATTTGCATCCTTTTGCATGTTGACTGCCAGTTGACCCCACACCATTCTTTGAAAATGCTGTCTTTTTCCCACTGCATGATTTTAGCTCCTTTATCAAAGAATTCTTTTTGAGGTTCTTTTATTGTTGATAATGCTTTTTGCTATCCTGTTTTTCTTTTTGTTTTTTGTTATTCNGGACATCTAGGTTCTTTCCAGCTTCTGGATATTATAAATAAGGCTGCTATGAACATAGTGGAGCATGTGTCCTTATTACACGTTGGACCATCTTCTGTGTATATGCACAGGAGTGGTATAGCTGGGTCCTCAGGTGGCGCTATGTCCAGTTTTCTGAGAAACTGCCAAACTGATTTCCAGAGTGGTTTTACTAGCTTACAATCTCACAAGCAATGAAGGGGTCTTCCTCTTTCTCCACATATCCAGTATTGCTGAGTTTTTGATCTTGGCCATTCTGACTGGYRTGAGGTAGAATCTCAGGGTTGGTTTGATTTGCATTTCCCTGATGATTAAAGATTTGAAGATTTCTTTAGGTGTTTCTCAGCCACAGCTATCTGGTATTCCTCACTTGAGAATTGTTTCTTTAGCTCTATACCCCATTTTTAATAGGGTTATTTGGTTCTCTGAAGTCTAACTTCTTGAGTTCTTTGTATATATTGGATATTAGCTCTCTATCAAATGTAGGATTGGTAAGGATCTTTTCCAAATCTGTTGGTTGCCGTTTTGTCCTATTGACAGTGTCCTTTGCCTTACAGAAGCTTTGCAATTTTATGAGGTCCATTTGTCAATTCTTCATCTTAGAGCATAAGCTCCTGTGCCTATGTGTTCCAGGTTCTTCCCCATGTTCTCTTCTATTATATTCAGTGTATCTGGTTTTATGTGGAGGTCCTTGATCCACTTGAACTTGAGCTTTGTACAGGGAGATAAGAATGGATWAATTTGCATCCTTTTGCATGTTGACTGCCAGTTGACCCCACACCATTCTTTGAAAATGCTGTCTTTTTCCCACTGCATGATTTTAGCTCCTTTATCAAAGAATTCTTTTTGAGGTTCTTTTATTGTTGATAATGCTTTTTGCTATCCTGTTTTTCTTTTTGTTTTTTGTTATTCCAGATAAATTTAGAAATTTCTCTTTCTAACTCTATGAAGAATTGAGTTGGAATTCTAATGGGGATTACATTGAATATACATTTAGGTAAGATGGCCATTTTTCCTATATTATCCCTGCCAATCCATGAGCATGGGAGATCTTTCCATCTTCTGAGATCTCCTTCAATTTCTTTCTTCGGAGACTTGAAGTTTTTGTCATACAGATCTGTCCCTTGCTTTGTTAGACTCACACCAAGGTATTTTATAATATTTGTGGCTATTGTGAAGGGTGTCATTTCTCTAATTTCTTTCTCAGCCTCTTTATCCTTTGAGTATAGGAAGGTTACTGATTTCCTTAAGGTAATTTTATATCCAGTCACTTTGCTGAAGTTGTTTCTCAGGTTTAGGAGTTCTCTGGTGGAATTTTTGGGATCACTTAAGTATACTATCACAGCATCTACAAACAGTGATACTTTGACTTCTTCCTTTCCAATTTGAATCCTTTTGACTGCCTTTTGTTGTCTAATTGCTCTGCCTAGGACTTCAAGTACTATATTGAACAGGTAGGGAGAGAGTGGACAGCCTTGTCAAGTCCATGATTTCAGGGAGATTGCTTCAACTTTCTCTCCATTTAGTTTGATGTTGGCTACTGGTTTGCTATATATTGCTTTTACTATGTTTAGGTATGGGTCTTGAATTCCTGATCTTTCTAAGACTTTTTTTTTTTATGAAAGGTGTTGGATTTTGTCAAATGCTTTCTCAGCATCTAGTGACATATTCATGTTTTTTGTTTCTTTGAGTTTGTTTATACCGAGGATTACATTGATGGATTCTTTTATATTGAACCATCCCTGAATCCCTGGGATGAAGCCTACTTGATCATGGTAGATGATTGTTTTGATGTGTTCTTGGATTTGGTTGGCAAGAATGTTGAGTATTTTKGCATTAATATTTATAAGAGAAATTTGTCTAAGTTCTCTTTCTTTGTTGGGTCTTTGTGTGGTTTAGGTATCAGAATAATTGTGGCTTCATAAAAAAATTGGGTAGTATTCCATCTGTTTCTGTTTTGGTATTAGGTCTTCTTTGAAAGTCTGATAAAACTCTGAACTGAACCCATCTGGTCCTGGCCTTTTTTGGTTGGGATATTATTAATGACCGCTTCTATTTCTTTAGGGGGTTATGGGATTGTTTTGATTATTTATCTGATCCTGATTTGGTACCTGTTATCTGTCTAGAAAATTGTCCATTTTATCTAGATTTTTCACTTTTGTTGAGTATAGGCTTTTATAGTAGGATCTGATTTTTTTTTATTTCCTCAGTATCTGTGGTTATGCCTCCCTATTCCTCCCTGATTTTCCTGATTTTGGTGCTTTCTCTGTGCCCTCTTGTTAGTTTGGCTCAGTGTTTTTCTATCTTGTTGCTTTTTTCAAAGAACCAGCTCCTGGTTTGGTTGATTCTTTGTATAGTTCATTTTGTTTCTACTTAGTTGATTTCAGCCCTGTGTTTGATTATTTTTCTACCATCTACTCCTCTTGGGTGTGTTTGCTTCTTTTTATTCTAGAGCCTTCAGCTGTGCTCTTAATATGTTAGTGTATGCTCTTTCCACTTTCTTTTTGGAGGCATTCAGAGCTATGAGTTTTCCTCTTAGCACTGTTTTCATTGTGTCCCATAAATTTGGGTATGTTGTGCCTTTATTTTCATTAAATTCTAAAGTCTTTAACTTCTTTCTTTATTTCTTCCTTGACCAAGGTATCATTGAGTAGACTGTTGTTCAGTTTCCAGTTGCATGTGGGCTTTCTGTTGTTTTTGTTGTTTTTGAAGACCAGTCTTAGTCCTTGGTGATATGATAGGGTACATGGAATTATTTCAGTCTTCTTATATCTGCTGAGGTTGGTTTTGTGACTAAGTATATGGTCAATTTTGAAGAATTTACCATGAGGTGTTGTGAAGAAGGTATATTCTTTGTTTTAGGACAAAATGCTCTATAGGTATCTGTCAAATCCATTTGGTTCATAACTTCTGTTAGTTTTACTGTTTCTCTGTTTAGTTTGTGTTTCCCTGATCCGTCCTTTGATCAGCGAAGTGCTGAAGTCTYCAACTATTATTGTGTAGGGTGCAAAGTGTGCTTTGAGCTTTAGTAAAGTTTCTTTTATGAACGTGGGTGCCTTGTATTTGGAGACTATATGTTCAGAATTGTGAGTTCCTTGTGGTGGATTTTTCCTTTGATGAATATAAAGTGTCCTTCCTTATCCTGTTTTGATTACTTTAGGTTGGAAGTCAATTTTATTTGATATTAGAATGGGTGCACCAGTTTGTTTCTGTGACCATTTGCTTGGAAAATTGTTTTCCAGCCTTTTACTCTGAGGTAGTGTCTGTCTTTGTGTCTGAGGTATGTTTCTTGTATGCAGCAAAATGTTGGGTCCTGCTTATGTATCCAGTCTGTTAGTCTATGTCTTTTTATTGGAGAATTGAGTCCATTGATATTAAGAGATATTAAGGAGGAGTGATTGTGACTTCCTGTTACCTTTGTTATTAGAGTTTGAGCTATGTTTATGTGTCTCTCTGTTTTTTTTTTTTTTTTTAAGAGATGATTAATTTCTTGCTGTTTCTAGTGTGTAGTTTCCCTCCTTTTGTTGGTGTTTTCTATTCATTATCCGTTGGAAGGCTGGATTTGTGGAAAGATGTTCTGTAAATTATTTTTCATGGAATTCCTTGGTTTCCATCTATGGTAATTGAGAGTTTTGCTGGGTATAATAGCATGGGTTGGCATTTGGGTTCCCTTAGGGTCTCCATGACATCTACCCATGATCTTTTGGCATTCATAGTCTCTGGTGAGAAGTCTGATGTAATTCTGATAGCTCTGTCTTCCTTTGGTACTTGACCTTTTCCCCTTACTTCTTTTAATATTCTTTCCTTGTTTAATCCATTTGGTGTTTTAATTATTATGTGACGAGAAGAATTTCTTTTCTGGTTCAAACTATTTGGAGTTCTGTAGGCTTCTTGTATGTTCATGGACATCTCTTTAGGTTAGGGAAGTTTTCTTCTATAATTTTGTTGAAGACATTTAATGACCCTTTAAGTCAGAAATCTTCACTCTCTTTTATAATCCTTAGTTTTGGTCTTCCCATTTTATCTCGGATTTCCAGAATGTTCTGGATTACGTGCTTTTTGCATTTTTCATTTTCTTTGACTGTTGTTTCAATGCTTTCTATGGTATCATCTGCATCTGAAATTCTCTCTTCTATCTCTTGTATTCTGTTGTTGATACCTGTATCCATGTTACCTGACTCCTGATTTCTTTCCCTTTGTGATTTCTTTTTTGTTTCTCCCTCCATTTTTTTCTATTTTTAGATACTGGATGGATGGTTTTGTTCAGTTCCTTGACCTGTTTTTTGTTTTTATTTTTTGTTTTTTGTTTTTTGTTTTTGTTTTTGTTTTTGCTTTCCTGTAGTTCTTTAAGGGCTTCTTCCTGTTTGCTTGTGTTCTCCTGGATTTCTTTAAGTAAGTTATTTATGTCCTTCTTGAAGCCCTCTTTCAGCATCATGAGCTGTGATTTTAAATCCAAATCTTGCTTTTCTGGCATATTGGGGTATCCAGGACTTGCTGTTATGGGAGAATTGGGTTTATATTTTACTATGGTGCCTTGATTTCTGTTGGTAATGTTCCTAAGTTTACCTTTCACCATCTGGTTTTTTCTGGTGTTAGTTGGTCCTGCTGTCTCTGGCAGGCTCTTGTCCTCCTGTGGGCCTGCAAGCCTGCCTCAGTACCCCTGGGTTATTGGTCTCCCCTGGCACATATTGGTGTGGAGCTGCCCAGCTCCTGGGTGCAGGAGGARCCCTACTGACTCTGTCCTAGCTGTGTTCCCTGTGCTCCTGGCTGAACCTGTGTGCTCAGTCATCAGGGAAAAGATGGTGGAGACCTGACTTCCAAAGCCTGAAGTGAAATTACACCCTACAGATTGGTTCTTCCCTGACAGTATCAGTGCAGAGACGACTGTGGTACCACCCAGCCCCTGTGTGCAGGCAGATCTGGGATGGACCCAGCTGTTCTGCTGTTCCTGATCCTTGCTTCCTGGCTGTACCTGCCCACTCTATCACTGGAGAGAAGATGGCAGTGGCCTCAATCTTTGTAGATTATATTTTTAAGTGTTTCTTGTATTTTTCAACCTTCCAAGTATATTGATTTTTATGTTTATATATATTATTTCTTTTGATAAGTATAATATATATATATGTATATATGAAGATGGAAGAAAATATATCATACCTGCATTAGTCAAAATAGAGCTGGAGCAAACAAGTTAATAACAAAAATTCAAGATCCTAATGACAACTATTTAGCAGTAATGAGGTAGTTTATATAATGATAGCTAGTCATTCTTTTAGAAAACTTTTAGTACTTTTTAAATTCACAAAATAATAGGTTCTATTGTCACTTTTTATATCATGTATTTAGTATAATCCATATAAATCAATTTGAAAGGATATAATAAACTACCATATTAGCATTTTCATTATGTGTACGACAAAACTGATTAAAGTGAAAACAAAATAAAAATGAAAATGTATTTTAATATCCTTAAATAAGAAAGTATAATGTACACTGGATCATAAACCACATATAAATAAATAAATAAATAAATAAATACATAAATAAATAAATAAACATGGAAGCATTACTATATCATGAATCAAATCTTTCAGCCACAATGGAAACTAGAGGGTGGTAACAGAATGTGTAGTAGACGTTAGTGTGGATCCTGAATGATGCCTTATGCATCTGAAATAATACAGTGGAGCAAGACCCCTATGTGGGGTTATGAGGAAGAATTACGTGTTTCTCCTCTCATATAGCACAGTGGTCTATAAAACTATAAGGAATCCCATTAAAAGCCTCTAAGACTTTATGTATTKTTTTTTGCATGTTCAAGAAGATAAATTAACTGAATTTATCATATTAATTGAAAATTTGAAACTACAGATTTTTTGTCTTGTTTTGTTTGTTTTGTTCTTTCATTTTGCTGTTGTTTCATTTTGTTTTTTTTTTAAACACCAATTAAGATAGTACTTGCAACCTTTAATGAAATTTCAGTGTTTATGAGAGCATCATGCTCTTGTATAGGACCTGTGTTTGGCTCCAATTAGAACATCTAGCAGGTCACCCATGTTTATAACTCCAACTACAAGTGATCTTGCAGTGCACATATCCACACATACGATAAATAAACACACATAAACATACASACATGTATGTATGTGTACACTTAAAAATGAAAAAAAAATCTTAATCAATGAGAGGAATGCCCCAGAGTAGGGGAATGCCAGTCAGGAAAGTGTGGGGGGCAGGGATTAGTGAGCAGAGGGAGGGGGAGGGGATTGSGAGTTTTCAGAGTGGTAACTAGGAAAGGGGATACCATTTGAAATGTAAATAAAGCAAATATCTAATAAAAAAGAAAAGAAAGAGAGATACTCAAAATATAAGTATGTATAG